>BQKZ01002568.1:11730-24933 GCA_036244855.1 Temnopleurus reevesii
CCCACCCCCCCCAAAAAAAAAGAAAAAAAAGGAGAGAAAATTGACTGCATTTTGAAGTAGTCGATTGTTTCTGTCACTATATGGGAATCCTGCTTGGACAATTTCTTGCAAGTCATCCTATACAAGCATAAACTTGAAAACTATCCTATGATGATCAACAGATTATAGAATTTTGCTAGACCAATGCATTTTTTTTGAAAAAAAAATCCTGTTTTGCACAAATGGGTAATTGAACTTCATGTATTTACTCGTGGTGATGCACATAGTGAAAGATTGTGTACTCTAGCAGACAACCTTTACAGTTGCCTTTTAAGTCCTATTGCATTGGATAGAGGAGTATGCATTCCATTTCATTTGTTTTCCATCTGAACAATCAAACTAAAATACAGAAAAAAGGCCATGTTCACCAGCTGGATTGCAATTGTTCACCAAACCATTATGTTAGAGATCCTTTGTTACATTGACCAATGAATGTTACCCAGTCACATGAATGGAAGTGGATAATAAGATTGGTCCAACAAGACAGGTGGTGGTATTTTATTCTGAATTAGATGCTGAAACCCTGAGATTCAGAATTAATTGTGAGACTATGAGTTAAACATTTGGAGATCCTTTGTAAGTAACAGTCATTAATACTAGTTGATGACAGTGGACAATGAAAAGATCTCCATGGAGACATGTGTGGGTACATTGTGTTGTGGACTGAATTAATTACTTAGGTGAATAGAATTTAGAACCCCCTATCAAATGTAATAGGAGTAAAAAGTAAGCAGATCTGTTATGGAAAATATTTGGTTTACATGTGTATTAATAATTTCATACTGCATTAAAAAATGCTAACAAATTTTTTTACACAGCTATTTAGAGATACATTCTAGAAATTGAATGGATTATTTTTCAAAATTGATAGATAAAATGGTCAAATAAAGGCAATGAATATATAATTAGCTTAATCTCATTGATGAAAATAATTAAATTGATTAAGAACATATAATATAATTAATTAATTTACAAAAAAATCATTCAAATTTACTGTAATGAATTCAAAACTATGCATGCCAATTTTAATAGGATTTACATGATTACTTTTTGTTTAAGGACTACCCCAATGAATATTCTACATATTCATTTATATGCTAATTAGGCGGGTTATGTGTCAAATTATTTATATCAAAATGTCCTTTCTTCTCAAATAGAAAACAAAATCTAATTGAAATAAAGATGTAGCATAACAAAAAAAAATAGAGCTTTTAAAATTCACTAATGAGTACTAGGGGTCCCCCTTAATCTACTATCCCCTTTTGCACCTAGTAAGAGTGAACATATTTTCTTTAATAGGCGGGTTTACTAATAGATGCAAATTTTATGCATACCTCTAACACAAAGGTTGTTCTTGACAACCCGAAAGCTTGCCCGAGGCTTGCCCGACANCCCTATCAAATGTAATAGGAGTAAAAAGTAAGCAGATCTGTTATGGAAAATATTTGGTTTACATGTGTATTAATAATTTCATACTGCATTAAAAATGCTAACACAATTTTTTACACAGCTATTTAGAGATACATTCTAGAAATTGAATGGATTACTTTTCAAAATTGATAAATAAAATGGTCAATTAAAGGCCATGAATATATAATTAGCTTAATCCCATTGATGAAAATAATTGAATTGATTAAGAACATATAATATAATTAATTAATTTACAAAAAAAAATCATTCAAATTTACTGTAATGAATTAAAGACTATGCATGCCAATTTTAAGAGGATTTACGTGATTACTTTTTGTTTTAGGACTACCCCAATGAATATATTCATTTATATGCTAATTAGGCGGGTTATGTGTCAAATTATTTATATCAAAATTTCCTTTCTTCTATTTATAATAGAAAACAAAATCTAATTGAAATAAAGATGTAACATAACAACAAAATAGAGCTTTTAATATTCACTCATGAATACTAGGGGTCCCCCTTAATCTACTATCCCCCTTTTGCACCTAGTAAGAGTGAACATATTTTCTTTAATTGAAGACAAATAAATTTTATTACACGTAGGCTTAACTATATAGGCGGGTTTACTAATAGATGCAAATTTTATGCACCTCTAACACAAAGGTTGTTCCTGAAGCTTGCCCGAGGCTTGCCCGACATAGCAACAAGTAATGTATGCAAACTGGATTCCAAGTATTGAAGTCTTATTATTATCAACCGGTCTATGGAATACCACGTAACTACTTTAAACGCACATAAATTTGAATAAGTAAACCCGCCTATTAGATTTGGTGATTGCGACATACATGTACTCTCGTACAAATAATTGACGCCTTGACAAAGGCCATTGCCACGACGAATGTGTCACGGATGTTGTGCAATCCTTTTTTGCCATTTGTTGTATATTTCGTTTATTCTAAGAATTATATGTACTATTGTGTATATCTTAGTACATCAATGTGTGTATAACAGAGTCAAAACGCTTCCGCATGCCTATCATATATAACGTGTACACTCTGCACACTCTGCATATTGAGTGACGAACGGTACGTGCGCGATAACGAGCAACGTTGCACCCTTTTCAGTTACCGGCGAAAACCGAGTAACATTTTGTCGACATCTGGTGGGAGAAACAGAACAAATATTCAAAATGGTAAGTCCCATCGTTAAAAAATCGATCGAAATCTACAAAGTTTAAAAACTATAGATGAAATTGAGAGTGGAAAAGTTTAACTAGTGTTACGAGAAATACAGAAATATAGATGTTGATTTTCGTAGTCCAACTCTGAATTGGGATGTGAATGAATGAATGAATGAATGGATGAACTTATGCCTTACCGTTACATGTAAAGATGCGTGCGACTCTGAATTCTGATATTTCATAGTTATATTGTTTAGGAAAGACACCATGGACTCGTGTTCTGTATCGTGAAGTACTATCTCATTGCTACAAAGAAACCATATTCTTACCTCTGTCAATAAAAAAAATTGATGCTGGAAATAATTAATGAATCTAGAAATTTAGATCAGACTCTGTCCGAGTCTGCAAGTTCAAGACAATGTCAATGGCATCTCTGAATCCGATTTCCTCAAATGGTGACATGTCCGACTTCACCAAATTATTTATAGAGAGTTTAGGGAATGTGAAAGGAATGTGAATTGCTTTGTCATGTCTATTTCTGGGAATGCTTAATAAAATTGAGTGACATGTCGTGTCCATTTCTGGGACGGTTTGGCCTGGGACTTTGGAAGAAGAATGGTGAATATCATTTTTCTTAAAATTATATAGTAATTGTGATAATCTATTTCTACAGGGGCAAAACCAGGAGAATAGCGACCAGATGCGCGCGATGTATTCAATTTGTTTACAATCCTATGGCTATGGAAGCGTGCGTAGTGCGTCGGCGATGATTTTTGCACCAGATTCGACCAACAAACATTTGTTAAGTTGGCTCAACTTTACACTTTTAACACCAAAATCGATTTCATTAAAAAAATGGAAGGAGAGGGAAAGGAAATAACATTTAAAACCATTAGGCCTATCCAGTTTATAAAATGTAATAAAAATTGCTTTTTGGACTTGTTTATGGATGGTTACCTGTGTGTATTTTGAACTTCCGCCGCCGACGTTTACAATTTTTACATGGCGTGCGCACGCAATCTGGTCGCTATTCTCCAGGTCTGCCTTGACTACAGGTATCTCTGTCTGTGCTAATACGCTTCGTCAGGGCGCTACAAACCCACTTGCCCGCATGCCCGGGGCAACAAAATTACGCTGTCGGGCAAGTAAATGAAATTGTCACTTGCCCAATCGGGCAACTAACAATTTTATACTAGTTTTCCTCTATATTCAAATTTGCATTGGCTATCAATTTTGGGCAAGACAAACACTTGTTCGGGCAACTGATGAAAAAAATTCTTGTAGCACCCTGTTCGTATCCAGCTACATATATGCACCAGTGAGTTAATGACGGTATGGAGGTGCCCCAATCTTGAAACGTCCCTTCGTGTGTACACGGGCGGAAGTGCAGGCTGGATATGAAAATGCAGTAGCGCCACTCTGCCTAAGTCGTATCTGTTTGGACCACACAAATCTGATCGACTCATAAGAATTTCGACTTAGAAGGGGCCGATAACACCGGTTTTGTATGATTTGTTCCAGAAAATCACATCGACTTAGGCAATTATTCGACTTGGACAAGTTCGACTAATGCAGAGTCGACTGTACTTAAACAGTTAATCTTGAGACAGAGATGTGTAGACCTATATTATATAGGCCAAGTTGCTGACATGGGCGTACTCATGTTGGTAAAATTTTTAAGCTTACATTGACAGTCCAGCGATACACTACTCTGCTTTTTTGCTCGTGGCATGCCCATCTCAATCTCGGGGGAAAAGACAAATTCTTGAGTTGTTGAGCATTTCACTGTCTACACTGAAGGCATGGAATTACAATGTAAGCGCTCATGGAATTTTTACTGTAATGTAGACCTGTATATTACTGCAGATTTCCTATCATCATTAGTCATTCTCTAAATTTTATGTAGATCTTCTGTTCTGTTGGTGTTTGATGAAAGGGGGGAGAAGAAATATTTCACAAGATTCTGTTCACAAATGCTTCAGTCGAGGGACTATGTACTTGCTGAAAGAGGTTAATAAATGATTTAGTAGATGAACATTTTTTGTGCAATATTTTCTTCAAATTATTACCCATAATCGTTTCCTTTTTTCCTGCTAGGTGAACTTCACTATAGACCAGATCCGTGATATCATGGACAAAAAGACAAACATTAGGAACATGTCTGTCATTGCCCATGTTGATCACGGCAAGTCCACCCTGACCGACTCCTTGGTCTCCAAAGCAGGTATCATCGCCAGCGCCAAGGCAGGAGAGATGCGCTTCACTGACACCAGGAAGGATGAACAAGAACGTTGCATTACCATCAAGTCAACGTAAGTACTTTGCTCAGCTCAGTAGCAATAATTGCCTATGGGTTAGCAAAAAGTTATTGCATCTTTCAGTTACCTGGAAGTGTATTCTGAAAACATTCTTGTATTTTTAAAGCTTTTCCCCAGCATTGTTTGGAAGTAAGTTTGGAAGAATGACAAGAACATTTTTAGAATACTGATACAGGAATGAGTGCAGAATAGAGTGCATTATACATCTTCAAATCATGTTGATTTTTTATTTCTTCTGTAGTGATACAATAAAAGAGCTCCACAAATGAAAAAAAATTATTAGAGTTTCACAAAGGATGTGTTTAAAAAACAAAATCGTCCATTGCCTCTGTTAAAATCAAGTGGTTATAGTTGAAATGTATCCACACAAAAGTGTGATAGACTGGAAGTTACCCTTGTGTTACTTCATTGGTAAAACATCAAATGTTCTTTTGTTAATTAATCTTTTACAGAGCCATCTCCATGTACTACGAACTCGCTGAGGCCGATATGGAGTTCATCGTGCAAGACAAAGTTGCCAGTGAGCGTGGTTTCTTGATCAATCTGATTGATTCACCGGGACACGTTGATTTCTCATCTGAAGTGACTGCTGCTCTCCGTGTCACTGACGGAGCTTTAGTTGTTGTTGACTGTGTCAGCGGTAAGGAACTTTAGTTAGGCCTTTACTGGGGATTTCCACCTAGATATATTACTAAGGTTTAAAAAGGAATGCTCAAAATTTGTTAACCATATCTAGAGGGAAGAGGGGAGGGGGTCATTCAGCCTTCCCTTTGATGCTATTTGGNAGTACTTAGCAAGTACAGAGTAACGTACATGTACCTTAGCATGTCCAGTGCTAGTTGGTAGGCTGGTGGATAGCAGCTCTCTAACAATAGGCACAGACCGTGGTGAGCTGGAATCAAAGACCAAACACCAATACTAAACCCAGAGTGCTAACATAACACTCAAGTGTTAACATACCTTTAGCATGTCCAGTGCTAGTTGATAGGCCGGGAGATAGGAGCTTTCTAGCGACAGGAGAATCACTCAAGACATGGTGTTGCAGAAACTGATGAAGCTGGTAGAAACAGTTATGGTTTATTAACCCTAATATAGCCGGGCTTTTTTGGGTCTTCTACATGTATAGCCGAGGGGGGGGTTGATTCAACCCCCCCCCCCCTGAGAATTCCGCTGCCAATTGCGCGATCGCTGCGAAAATTTGCACATACGTCACATATGGTAAACTCTACCTAATTGTAAAAAAAAATCGAAAATTTTCATTCTTTCAACTAATTATTCTAATTTAATCATGAAATCATTGTTTGGCTCTAAAGTAGAAAATAAAGCTCCTAGAATCATAATTTTTGGTGTAAATATTCTCTGTAGCATTCTTATCAATGTTCTTGAAAAAAAAATCCGATACCATCATTAATTTCTAATGTATTTCTTTGTTTTGTGAATTTGTTATGTATTTCTTTGTTTTTCGTCCTTTTGTTTTTGTTATTTTCTTTACCCAAAATTATTGCAGGACATAATATAAGCAAATTATTCTAAAACATGAATTGATTTGAGTCATGAAAGGGAAAATAATCATACTTTTTTGAAAATTTTGAGAAAACTCTATTTGCATTGACTTTGTACACAAAATCACGTATTTAAGCAATTTTGGGTCTGACATGTATGTGTAAAAAGTTGCGTAGCGTCGTAACGGTATGCCTGATTTTCGAGAAAATGGTATCAAAAGTTGCGCGAGGCTTCAAAGTAAAAAGTCATGGAGCGGCGCAGTAAAAATAATTTGCGCGGCGGCGTTATCGCGGAAAATGTAGAGGAGGGGTTGATTCAACCCCCCCCCCCCCCCCCCGGCCTTTTTAGGGTTAAAATACACCAAACTGAAGATCAGTAGAGATTGCTGAACAGTTTGGTAAAAAATTAGCTAGCTATTGATTTTTTTTAGAGAGAGATTTTGGAACACATAAGAGTGGATTTCATAATATGTTACTTCAGTTTTTCTATATTTTTATTTAGTACACTGTAAGAAGGTATTTAATTTGAGTTTTGTTTCATTGTAGGTGTGTGTGTGCAGACCGAGACTGTCCTCCGACAAGCCATTGCAGAACGTATCAAGCCTGTTCTGTTCATGAACAAGATGGACCGTGCTCTGTTGGAACTCCAGCTCGACCAGGAAGATCTCTACCAAACCTTCCAGAGGATTGTTGAGAGTGTCAACGTTATTGTTGCCACCTACGCTGAAGATGATGGCCCAATGGGACCCATTCAGGTTCGTCTCTTATTTAGGGAAAAAAAGGACAAAGGGCAACTTCAATTCAATTATTCTCACATTAAACTTCACCACTTCGTTTTTTCATTTGATTAGATGATTTGATTATTATTCTATTTCCACAAAAATTTGTAAGCATTTGTGTTTTGTCGAAGAGCTCATTTACTATATCCAATCTTCTTTTTTTTTTATCTTCAGTGATGTATAACAGACCACTTTCAATGTCGGATATTATAGGTTAATGAAACCTGAAAAATACATTTCAACAAGCTGAATGAACTATTGTATGCAGAGCATGTTGATACGTAGGATAAGTCAGTGTTCGTTAAACCTCGCAACACTGATGTATGCAATTTGCATTCCGTCCATCCCAATATTATAAGATGAATATATAGTTTTTATCTCGGCAGGCATGAATAAATTTTGCAGCATTACAAATATGGTATGCATGAACTTTTTATTAACTGATTGCCTGCAGGTCGATCCATCGAAGGGAACTGTCGGTTTTGGATCCGGTCTTCACGGCTGGGCTTTCACTCTGAAGCAGTTTTCTGAGATCTACGCCAGTAAGTTCAAGATTCCACCCATCAAGCTCATGAAGAGGTTGTGGGGAGACCAGTACTTCAACGGAGAGCAAAAGAAATGGAACAAGTCTGGAGGTCCCGGATACGTGCGTGGCTTCAACCAGTTCATTCTGGATCCGATCTACAAGGTACTTTTGTGCTGCTGACTCACCAGCTTCCATTTTATTTCTCTGTATAGCCTTAGAATTACCGGAGCGATAAACTTCAATTTGGCTTGTGTTTGTGTATTGTTCATTGTAGATTTACGGTTGTATGGAAAAAGGCATGAAGGTCATTGTATATTCTAAATGACTTTTCTTGGGCAGTGATAAGTTCAGAAGCTCAAGATTCACTGATTTAAAAAATTAACTTTCTTGATTCTGAAAATGGTCAACATAAAACCAGATCAACTTTTGATAGTTGATAGAATTGAGAATGAATACATGTAGTAAACCTTGTTTGGCAGTTAATCCATTTACTGTTTGAATTTAGCATGGCATCCAAATTCTTATTTGTGTTTAGGAAAACACCTTTTTGGAAAAAATGTATATCTTTATTTTTGTTTTCTGTCTTCTCTCTTTGTCATTTGTCTCTTGTGAACGAATTGACGAGGGCTTCTCTTAGTTTTTCTTCTAATCTGTAATGTTAATTCCCCTTCATAGATGTTTGATGCAGTGATGAACTTCAAGAAGGATAAGACCAAGACGCTCCTTGAGAAGCTGGACATCAAGCTGTCATCTGATGAGAAGGAGTTGGAAGGCAAGCCCCTGATCAAGGCTGTCATGCGCAAGTGGATCCCTGCTGGTGAAACTATGTTGCAGATGATCACCATCCATCTGCCATCGCCTACCACCGCCCAGAAGTACCGTATGGAGATGCTCTACGAGGGTCCTCATGATGACCCCGTAGCCGTTGGTACGTCATTTTTACAGATGCCAACTAATGTTGGCAATCTTCACTAGATTTAGGTTCAGATTTGCTCAATTCACATGAGGACCACTGACAGATTGGAAATATTTTTGACAAATTACAAACGATATGTCTTACTAGAAGATTTGTTTACCCTATTCTAACTGGGATGTTTCAGACCTAGTCCAATATGACCCATTCCAGTGCAATTGAATTTCTTTTTATGTGAACAAAATATTGATTTTTGTATGTCAATGAATTTTAATGAATCAAATTTCCAATGGAAAACAGAGATGGACGCCAACAATCACCTTCTTTGAACAAGTCTTATATCAGTGTTATCGATGTTTTACGAAAGCAATCTGTAGATTTTTTCCTGAATATGCCAGATCCTCTGAAAGTTATAAAAATGCAGGATCTTGAGGTATAATCTGTTTATTCCTATGAAAATATAGTGTGGCTTTCCCTGATTTATCCTCATTTTCATTGTTACACAGGAATCAAGGGATGTGACCCCAAGGCGCCCCTGTGTATGTACGTTTCCAAGATGGTACCCACCTCCGAGAAGGGTCGCTTCTTTGCCTTCGGTCGTGTGTTCTCTGGCACAATTGCCACCGGTCAGAAGTGCCGCATCATGGGACCTAACTTCATTCCAGGCAAGAAGGACGACTTGTACGTCAAGTCAATCCAGAGGTAATCATCATTCCTTCCGTCTTATTTTGCTCTATTAATTTTCTGCTTATATTGTCATGTCTTCTAAAACTAATATCAAGTACTTGCAATTAACTTCAATTTGGAAAATAGGTATTTTAGAGTGATGTTATTATTGTATAAGATTTGACAAGGTAAATTTAATCAAGAAATGTAAAAGGAACCCATGTAAATGGAGTAAGTTTAAACAATGACAAGTTTACATCTGGAGCATATCAAGTACAATGATTTGTATTGAGATGCCCAAGCAATAATTTTGTCCTAGAACTTCACAAATGGAGAGTTGTGCCTGTGTAGTTGAAAAGAAAATTTTCAAAACATGAAAGCTATTGATAGTTGCATATGACAAACCTTTTTATTCATCATTGTGAAAACATTTTTCTCTGTTCACCAGGACTGTTCTGATGATGGGAAGATACACTGAAGCTATTGAGGATGTACCATGCGGTAACATTGTTGGTCTCGTCGGTGTTGATCAATTCTTGGTGAAGACTGGAACCATCACCACCTATGATAATGCCCACAACATCAAGGTACACACTATTCAAATATCCCGAGCTCTGAGAAAGTATATTGGAATTATATTTCTGAGGATGGGCTAGCAATACTATTTTTCCGAGGGGCTTCGCCCCTCGGAAAAATAGTTTTCTTTGCTAGCCCATCCGAAGAATTATAATTCCAATATACTTTCGAAGTAACTGTTCGGGATATTTGATTTATATCTCTTAAAAAGAAATAAAAACTACAACTTACTCAGATACTCGGCTCAACCGTACTCAGTCACATTCATTCACTGTCACACTCGGACAGTCGGTACCGTACCCACTCAGTCACGGCACAGTGCTGCACTTCCACAGTCAGTAGGCCTACACTACGTCTAGCTGATTATTAAACAACATTTTTCTCCTGGAATGCAGTACTTGTTCTTCTATAAAGTAGGACATTTTTGTGAGCAAACTAATGTTATCCATTCAAACATTTCACAGGATGAACGATTACCAATAGGTTGAACAAAAGCTGGCCGACAACAAAGTCCGTCGTGTACGTCACCATCTTTGTTTACGTTTTCGCGGACCGCTTCACATGTTCTGCGCGTGCGCAGTTGTGCATTTCTACCGCGGTTGAGTATGTTGAAAAATAGACCGAATTGATTTTGGTGGCTTTATATAAAGCCTTTATATAAAGACTGCCTGCTCATAAAGACCACCTTTCTGGTCTCCCTTTGAAGCAATTTACGTGTTAATGAACCTGTCTCTAGAGACCACCTGCTCTTAAAGACCATGTTTTCTGTCTCCCTTGGGTAGTATTAATAGACAGGTTTGATTGTATTATACAAATGGACCACCTTGCAATTATCAATTATTAGTGATGAATTTGATTTTCATCATTCTGGAGCCATGTTTTCAGAACTATTATTCTCTATGAAAATTGTACAACAAATTAAAAAAAAAAAAATCACTCCTCCACCCATACCCATGAAAGGGAAAGGCAATACAGCAGTGATATAGATTGTCATTGCTTGCAAAATCATTGTACATTTATGCGGAAATGTGGAAACTTATTCATTCAAACGTCATCGATCTTAAATGAGACCTGTGCATTACATTTGGTATTTAGAATCATTCAGTGACATCTTTTCACTTTGTACTGCCCCTACAGAGGAAAAGGACTAAAGTGTAGATAACATTTTGGGTTGGTAGTACCAGTTGTTTTTTTTTTCAACAGGAGAAAATTTTTCACAACCTGTCTCGTAGGTTCATGTAGGAAGAGTCGATGAATTAAATGAATCGTTTCATTTCCTAACAGACGATGAAGTTCTCAGTGAGTCCTGTTGTGCGTGTAGCCGTGGAGGCAAAGGATCCTTCCCAACTCCCCAAGCTTGTAGAAGGACTGAAACGTCTAGCCAAGTCCGATCCTATGGTACAGTGTACTATTGAGGAGTCTGGAGAGCACATCGTAGCTGGCGCAGGAGAGCTCCATCTGGAAATCTGCCTCAAAGATCTGGAGGAGGACCATGCTGGTATCCCACTCAAGGTATGTAAATACTTCCACTATGAGCAGAACCGACAAAGAAACTAGACAAATAAAGTGACACCCATATCTATGCAGAATGAAAGCCCGGACACACCAAGCACGCCACGGTATCACGAAACGGTTTTTGCGCGATGTATCCCATGTGATTGGCCAATTCTTAAATATCATTTGCACGGAGGAGAATTTTTACTTGCCTGATAGGGAAGTGACTATTTCATTTACTTGCCCAACAGCTTAATTTTGTTGCCCCGGGCAAGTGGGTTTGTAGCGCCCTGCACCTGTAAAAACTCTCCTGGGTCCAAGGAGAGGTTTATTCAGTAACCAATAAACTGTGTGGAAAATTTTGATAGTAATAATGCATCTTATTTACCCAGGGTAGCCGCTTCAGTTCTTCGAACTTTTCTCCCAGCAGGCCCTGCAATAACATGGAGCTACTATTATCCCAGTTTATTGGATTCTGACATGCATACAGACAATGTATGCACATTTTCCAATCCCTAGGGAGTATTCCAACAAAGTGCTGCAGTTTTTAATCTTGAACTCTTTGTTATTGCAGAAATCTGACCCTGTTGTGTCATACCGTGAGACCGTTTCAGAAAGTTCAAGTCAGGTTTGTCTGTCCAAGTCACCCAACAAGCACAATCGTCTCTTCTTATCAGCACAAGCCTTCCCNGGGGGGGGGTGTGCAAGGAGGGTTGATAGGTTTTAACATTTCTTTCATTCATTTTCTTCCATTTTGATTATGATGTTCACTGTACATTACCTAAGGTAGACATGCAAACCTGGAATATTCGGTAGCCTATGAGTGTGAATAATGAGCTGGCTCCTCCAAATGTATCCTCATGTGGAAAAAGGTTGAGAACTAAAGAAATTTTTCATGAATCAGTACCGGAGTTTTTACCTAGAAGTAAACATTTAATCAATACTGAAAGACATCACAGTAATATTACCTAATGTAGACAGATGTGCTTTAGGATTGACTGCATTCTTTTATTGAATACCTTTTTCAATCAAATAGTTGGAAGTAACACCCAGGCAGGACCCCAAGGTCCGAGGTCGTTATCTGGTCGAGAAGTACGAGTTTGACGCCAACGAATCAAGAAAGATCTGGTGCTTTGGCCCCGACGGCACAGGTCCCAACATTCTGGTTGATACGACGAAGGGAGTTCAGTACCTGAATGAGATCAAGGACAGTGTTGTAGCTGGATTCCAGTGGGCATCAAAGGAAGTGAGTCCATTCAATCTCTTCCTACTTCCAAATCTCATACTCTTTTTATTTCCTTTTTTCTCCCTCTTCCTCTTCATTTTTTTTTTCTCAGCTATGACATTGTTGCAGACTATTTTATTTGTTTATTAGCAATCGGTACAATTAATGAGTCTGCAAAAACAGGTTTTTGTGCATGAAAACTTTAAGCATATCCCCATTCTTTTATTTATTTAAAGATGCTGAATCCATTTTTTTAGTGTTGAATAACATTGAGCAGTATTATTAAGAGTGTGCTCACCATTGAGACATGCAGTGCACAAAATCTTGGTGTATGCACAATTGCATTTTCAAATGAGAATGTAGCCACTGGTACATTATTTTGATGGACAGAATGTTGACAAATTTCCATGAAGATGTGATTTTGTTTCACGAATGATAGAATACGCTCACAGGATCAAAGGATCAAAATAATTACCAGCTACAGTGGAAACTATGTATAACGAGGTGCCTGGGACCATCAAAATACCTTGTTATAGCAGTAATCTCGTCATAGCACGGTTGAATAAGAAATA
>BQKZ01002568.1:40380-54493 GCA_036244855.1 Temnopleurus reevesii
GAGAGAGAGAGAGAGAGAAAGAGAGAGATGGACATTGGCATATTGGGGAGGGGGGGGGGCTGGAAAATGGGAAACGGGGGAATGAATATGAAGAAGGTATGAGCTGAAGGTTGCAAAATGATCCTTACTTAAAGTCACCGCTTCTTGCGCCTTTATTTCCATTTCATTTCAACAGTTCATGTCATAAACATGATAAATAAGTGATGACAAAAGCACGTTTTGAAGATAATAATCTATTCACATTGACATCAAGGTTTTAGTTAACTTGTTCTTTCTATAAGTAATTCAAATGAAGTCTGGTTAAAGGTCTCTTCTTTGAGTACGTCTAGGGCTTTTAACGAGATAACCGAAGTCATCTTCTGTGAACGAGCATCTTCTTGGCGGTGCTGCATCTATTCGTAAGTTCGTATAACCTCGGGCGATGTCATTGGACATTCGGACAAAATCATATCGTTTACTCGCTTTGTTCATAATGAGCTTTGGATCAATCCTTGGGACCTCTACTTGTCGCAGAGGCCCGGTGTTCTGATAGTGTGCTTCCTCCTTGTAGCCAAGTTTTGGGTAGGGTTTAGGAGGAGGTACAAGAGGAGGGGTGGTGATGGGGGCTGGCATCATGGAAGGGTTGGTCCGATAGAGGTCTGGGATGATGGCGATAGGTGAGATTGGTCGTGGAATAGATCCTCGAGACGCCCAGGCTGTTGTGACCGGCACCTGAGGACGCCGAGCAGCTGTCTTGCCGCGTAGAGATGTTGATCGCCTCGCCTTGTGGAGCAACTTCGGAATAGAACGTACTACATCCATCACCCGCTCTCTGGATAGCCGTGAGTTATCCTGCTGAAACAGGTGATCATCCAGTGGCTCCGAAGACTGCTTTCGTTGTCTTCTCCTGTAAACTGTCTGTATCCTTGATAGACAAGTGTAGCCGAGCAGTATCAGCAACACTATTACGACTACAATTGGTATGATGGTGGCGTAAACAGACTGATTAGAGTACCCTGCCTCAGGGACTACTGCCTCTGTTGGGATAATTGGTTCTGCTTCTAATGTTGTGACTGGTATGGTACCACTCCGTCCCCATTGGTTAGTCCATCCTCGATCAGTTCCGGTGCCATGCTCACCTTTTAGCCCGCTATCCCCTGCCGTCGAGGCCACGGGGTCTACCTTAATCTGCGCCACTCCGGCTGCCATCAAACCATTCGGTACGAGTACGGAGCATTGAACCAACATCCCGTCGTCACCCATATGTGGATTGGCGATTCTCAACTTTTGACCACCGTTCACCAGAGTGATGCGTTTGCAAACATCCATGGTCGGCGAATCGGAGCAGTTTGGCGTCCAGATGATGTTAGCTCTCCTTCTTTGGTTCTGCGTCTGACATGTGAATTCCGTGCTTGTGCCTTCATTAACAGCCGTCCTCAAGGGTTGTATGTGGACCACTGGACGGCCGTCCCTCTGAGGCAGTGAACACTGGGCTGATTGTCGGTTCTGGTCGGGATGGACCATCACACATCGAAAGTTATTCAACCGGGTAAATTGAGCTACTTTGATCCTACTCATCATCCTGCCGTTAAATTCCAAATCTGGTGCTAGGTGTGTTCTCCCTTGGTACATTGCTATATCCACATTCAATAACTCTATATTCCAACTGCATGAAACCTCCAGCTCTCTCTCCTCTCCTTGTTGCGTTTCCAGATACGTCACATCGCAGGCCAATGTATTATCCTCAGGTGGCTGAAACACTACCAAAGTTGTCTCCCACAGAGGCACAAGCTTGCTGTTCATCCAGTCGTTATATCCACATACGTATTTCCCTCCGTCTCGAATCAGTAAACCATCTATCCTCAACATGTATTGCTGGAGATCGGGCTCGAGCCATGCCGAATAGCGATTCAATCTATCCTCGTCCAAAGTCGGGAATAACCGGTCGTTTCGACTTATGTAACTTTCACTATCAACATAAAACCACATCATTTGATATCCGTTTGTTCTTCCATGCATATTACAAATTAATGTAATCGATTGTCCAAAGCTACCTGCTGTACTTTCTCCTTCAGGTGCAGATCCTGGCTGTTGTACACTGCTCATGATGATAATTAATTCCAATATTGCAATTTTCACACATCTATGCATCTGTCGCAACGAAGCCATTCTTGAAATTAGATCAATTTAAAACATCCAGTGATATTCGGATGATAACAAAGTGAATGCATTAGCTGACGAAGACGCATTGGGTGATCTCACAATGGTGATTATGATTTAGTTTATGTCGGTTAGAGCTCGTCCGCGCCCAACTGAATCACACTAATCACTCATACCCGAGCCAACAGATCACTTGGCGTCACATCTGCTTTTAGAAATGCCCTGGACCGCGCGCGTGTGCGTCTTTCGTTTGATGTCGCTCTGAGGGAGCAGTCACATACTTGCAGTAACAGCCAACGTAAGAATGATTACCGTTAACCATGTTCAAATCAAATCAAATCAAATCAAATCATTTTATTTTTCAGTACTTTTGAGAATTCAAATATATACAGTCATAAACAATAATGGTAACATGACAAAAGAAATAGAGGCCAGCAAAGAAGCGAGGCTTGTTTAGAAGGCTGGCCCCTAATAATTGCATTAATAATTTTGTACATGATAAAAGGCATACAGACATAACCATATACAGATTATATATTACAAAAATAAACAACAGGAGAGAAGCTGAATTTACTAGAGGCCCTCTAGATGCTGGAGGCTTGTTTGCCTAACACTAGCACGTGTACTGTGTCGAGATTAAGCGATCAAGAACAGGCCAAATGTTTTCAACGTCAGTTAAAAAATAAGTTGTCTTCAACTTTGATTTGATTTGATTTGATTTGAATTTATTTTTACACTTTCGTTTACAATAACAAATCACTTAATTACCCCTGTAAACTATTGATATGCAAACATGGTTGGGAAGTTGTGGGTTTAGGAAGGGTATCTGCACACTTTTTATCAAATCGAATTATTTCCTCTCTTTTTACGTCGAATGTTGCCACAATACTTTAAAAAAAAACAATTTGTATACGTGTATATGTTTAGTCTTTGTTTATATTTTGTCATCAGTATATCTGATAATAACGGTTATGGAATTAAGTGATGAGTTCTTATTGACATGAAATTTAATTTGCAATGTAACTTACTCATATGCATTTTCATTCAATTATAATATAATATAATAATAATTTGCATTTATAAAGCGACTTTTCGTAAGATTCAAAGCGCATTTTTTAAAAGCAATTTTCTGATTACGTATTGTATGTTGTAACTACATGTTGTAACCAACCAGGATCAACACTGTTCAACCCACTGAATGGGCTACCCTATTTAACGGCTATAATAAATAAATAAATAGTAAAAATGGTTTCCATGTACACATTGAGTGCAAAATCAATTCAATAATTGCTGATTGACACAAATTGGTTTTAAATGCAATTATGTGACTGAAGCTGCTCATAGAGTTACTGCCAATTTGGCGGGGCCAATGTTGGAAAGTGTTAATAGCATGCTGTAAGTCTGACAACATGATTACATCTCCCGTGTCTCGCCTGTTAGAATCCCATGAAGTTCTGGTGATAATTGTCAATTTATTTTTTCCTTTAATAAAAGCATAATGGTTGTAACGATAATGTAGAATCATGACTAGAGTCTATTATCTATTGGGAAAAGGCAATATTTAAAGACGTGATAATAAGGGGCCTCATTTTGGTTTTTGCTGACTCAAAATCTTCGAAACCGCAGTGAAACTGGAATAGACTTCATAAAGACAATACAAACAAACAATGTTTGGATCATGGTTTGGATGCCCTGCAGTGTAATTTTTGAAAAAGATTTCAGTCGATAAGAACACACAAATAAAAGTTCAATTTTTCAAGCAAATTTTGGAACACAATTTAAACAATTTATGAGGAAAACAAGGCTTAAAAGAGAATGAAAAGACAAAAAGGATTTATTTAGAAGTATTTTTTATCATATTTTACATAATTTAAAACCGATCATGTGTGGCTCAGTGGTAGAGCGTCTGCCCCATGAACGGAAGGTCGTGGGTTCGTTTCCCGGCCGGGTCATACCAAATACCTATAAAAATGGGACCATCTGCCTTCTTGCCAGGCGCTCGGCATTTAAGAAAGGAGAAGGGTAATAATAACTTTATGTTATGCAGGGCCCACTGGAAGAGCAGCTGACTTACAGCTGAATGTGGCTACCCTGGGTAAATAAGACATTATTATTATATTATTATTATTATTATAATTGAATATTTTGCATGTTAATTTATAATTTTACTGTGATTTTCTTTTTCAGTCTCGCCTGTTAGAATCCCATGAAGTTGTGGTAATAATTGTCAATTTATTTTTTCCTTCAATATAGACATAATGGTGACATAATGGGAAAAGGCAATGTTTAAAGACGTGATAATAAGGGGCCTCATTTTAGTTTTTGCTGACTCAAAATCCTCAAAACCGCAGTGAAACTGGAATAGAATTCATAAAGACAACACAAACAAAAATATTTGGATGCCCTGCAATGTCATTTTTGAAAGAATGTGTCGGTCGGTCAGACTACAACAATAAAATTGTAATTTTTCACAAACATTTTAGAATATAATTTTTAAAAAAAATAATGAAGACATG
The DNA here is from genome assembly GCA_036244855.1 of Temnopleurus reevesii. Lineage (NCBI taxonomy): Eukaryota > Metazoa > Echinodermata > Echinoidea > Temnopleuroida > Temnopleuridae > Temnopleurus > Temnopleurus reevesii. The sequence continues at coordinate 45,036 of BQKZ01002568.1, forward strand.
CGAGGCTTAAAAGAGAATGAAAATGCAAAGAGCATCTGAAAATATTTTTAGGTCATAAAATTTATTCCACATGTTCATTTTACAGTGACTTTTCAATTATGAAAAAAGTCACTAAAAATGTCAGATCGACAAACCGTAATTTGAGGGTCGGGCGATGAAGGGCGTCCAAACAATTATCTTTTCGTCGGTTTTAATAGCGAGGTTATGCATCGTCACCAAGGACGGCAAAGTCGCTGATCAATACCATTTGACCATTGTCTAGATCGGCTTTGTTGGTTGCCAGTGACAACAGCGGCGGAGAGCAGAATTCTACAACGGTTTTTGCTGAATCCCGCGTCCGTCTTAGATGCAGGAACATAGCCAATCACGTGCCTATTATGCAAATCACGTAACCTTTACCGCGGTCTTTGGATTTCGGCGTGAAAGCTCGATCCCTGACGCCATACTCAATTTGCATACTGCCGTGAGGCGAGTAGCGTAACAGAAGTTAAGAGCATGCAACGGAGGGAATAAGGACGGGTTAGCAAGAACGCAGGAATCTGACAAATTCTCCCGTCGTTGAGCCGCTCCGTTGTTGAGCATAAACTCGGGAATAACGCCGTCACACGGGTCCTCACATGGGCTCTCGATTCACACAATCCGGGGACACACCCGGTGCTACAGTGTTACTTTTGCTCGATTTAAAATATTCAAATTCTTTCACCTGTGCATATATCATTTCCGAGTATGCCTCAAAGGTTATATCAAGTCATATTTGGGTTTTAAAATCTATAAAACAAGACTAAGGGGTGTTGCTCAAAAGTTGCAATTGATCGCAAGTTGTTTTATGCGCGTCTTGTTAAATGCGCATAGCGTGCGTGAATGAAAATGCGCGTTACAATTGGCAAAGTTGCAGTTGACTTGCAGTTGATTTTGAGCAACATCCCAGTAGTGTTCTTGTTCAGTTATGATAAATTTGCACCCATAATGTGCAAATTTATTCACAATTGGCGGAAAGTGTCAGTTTGCATGGCAATAAAATGTGACATTACTTTCTTTAAAAAATATGTGCAATTGGCATTGTTTATGATCTTTCATATTCGATCACAATGTCTTTTTTTTAATCAGTGAATTGCAGCTTGACACACTTAAAACTATTTGCTGATATATTTTTCTATTATCATGTTTATGGTATTATGCTTCATGTTAATGTTCGTCTTCCTTACATGTTTAAAACGGACTAATTTTTGTTTTTCTCTTTTTTTTTAGCAATAACAAAGTCATGATACGTTTAAACTGAAGAACGAAATTGAAATGTCATCTGACTTCAATTTGCTTAAATCCGCAGTTACCGAGACCATTTTCGAATTGGGCTAGATGTGTGGATGTGACGAATACGGTAGATGAAAACCTGAATACACAATTTATTTCTAGATTCGTTGTTAATCAAGCAGTATAATAACCATGCTAACTGTAATCATAAGCACGAGTTCTCTCGTTCCAACTATTCATGCAGAAATAATTGTTTCTAAATGTTCCTGGTTTGGTCCTCAGAAAATATCTTAGGATCACAAGTTTCCTATATTTTTTGGCGGGACACTATTTACACTTGGGAACAAGTTATTTCCTTTCTCCCAACCACATCCAATTACACACTGTCATGACTGTCAAATAGCTGTAAATAGTCTGTTTTTAGTTGGCTGGAAGTCAAAGTAGGTGGAAAAAAAGGGAAAGCTTGCGGAAAATTGAATTTACCAATGCAGCTCCTGATAATGAACCGTTTTGCGCGTTACGTGTAAATAAATGTCTGAATAAAATGTGTGAAAATGATTACAGTATAAGGACATGCTCATGTACTAAAAAAAACATTTTTGGCAGTGGAAATATCTAGACATGTCTGCATGTTGAAAAAATATAACAGAGAGCAGTAAAATCGAAACCAAAATGGAAACAAATAAATGACAGGGTTTTGAAATGTAACTTCTAATAAATCAATTAATACGTGTGGCCATTGTTAACGGTTGTATATGAGCATTATCGTTAGGTTAAGTGAATTGATTGCCGTTTTACAGAACATTTCAGACGAATTTGCTATAGTGTTGCAGAAGTTCTTTTAGTAGTGCTGGGTATCAGTATTGGCTATTCAGAGTGTGGAGAGTGCGAACAATGATGCGAACTCATCATCCCCCTTTTTAAAATAAGAGCTTAAACATGTTAAAGGGGAACTTCACCCACACATTGATGCACTCTCAGTGGATGAAGGAAATACAATTGTCAATCTCCGAAAATGTGAGCAAAATCCGATAATCCATTAAAAAGTTATGAATTTTCAAAGTTTTGATTCACACCCCTCATGGGCTCCTCAGATTGGCAACGTACAGGTAAAAAATGGCTGCCAGCATGGAGAACTCTCCATTCACTTTGTACACAAAAATTCACATTTCTTCAGTCTTTATTTAGAAAAATACACAAAATTGTACTTTTCTCTTCAAGTATGATATGGACATTTTAATAATAATAATAATATACTATACTTATAAAGCGCATATCACATACAATGTCTCTATGCGCTGATTAAAGAGAAAAAGCAAAGAGAGAAACAATAGTTATTAAGTACATGTGCTCAGCAAAGAAATTAAAATTGAACTCAGCATTTGAAGGCTTTTTTAATTCTGCATGCATTTCGGAATTACTTCTTTTAATTCATTTTCTACTTTTCAAGAAAACGAAGAAAATGTGAAAATCTGTGTACAAAGTGAATGGAGAGTTCTCCATGTTGGCAGCCATTTGTGCCTGTACGTTGCCAATCTAAGGATGATGGTACACAAGGCATCCTTCTTTTTGCCGTGAAGCCATATAATGTACGACTATTTTGTTTTCAAATTATTTTAAGATGTTAGGTCGTCGGCGGAATGTTATGTAAAGGCGTTTTTTTTTCTATAATACATGTCATATTTATTTTTAAAGAAGAAAAAAAGCTACCGAGGCCCCTTAGTGTAGCACATGTTTTAATCAAATTTATTCTACAGCTCTGCCAAGTAGAAATCGCACAGAAAGGTGTATCTATAAGACAAATGTAATGTGACTGGAAGGAGCTAGGGGTGGGTCACTAAAAGGAATAAAACATATCCTGTGATATTGGCTCACCGAACTAGCCCATGTCTGGAGCTGACCACGAACAGCCCTTTGGTCCGCTAATCTTAATAGGGGAAGTGTCCGGGAAGTGGTCGGATCAATTCAATGTTGCCGACCTTCTCTTGTCTTTTGAATCTTTTCGTCCAGTTTTAATTAAACTTGGTTTGGAGGTCGAGCACACCTGGACGAGTGTTCATGATGCATTATAGTTCTCTATTGGATTTCATAGTCCCGCAAAACCAGTTCGGATTTGATCTTCTTTCATAAAAAGGACAGGTTTGTGAGGGTAGCGTTGGTTGATCAAGAAAGGGAGTGATATCCTTATGATCATGGGGTGTGGTTCGGGGTCACCCATCACAAGATGCCCTCAAATCTGGCTTTTACATGATCCACAGTACGCGCTGAACTAAATTACAACTTTCACCAAACAACAGCCGGATATATTTAAAACATTTTCATTCATCCTTTTCAGCAATTTTAGACTGTCTTCTGCACTGGGACAAGGAGGAGTCAATAATGCACAGAAGTCGGTACTATGACTTGGGTATACTTTGATCTTAAAAGTGATATGAGACATATATTGTCTTAAGCTTTGAATTTTAAGCGCTGAAATCGTACATCATACGCAATTCAGTAACATGGGTGCCAAGTAAATATTTAAATAGACCTTTTAAATTTCAATTTCAATCTCAACAAGGCGTCTGGGTAGGCAAGAAAGAGTTTCTTTTGGATCAACTACGATGTTCGTCATTCAAACCTTAACATTTATTCATTTAAGTCTTCTTTTGTAGGTTTAATATGAGTCACGTTACTTTTATCTGTATAATACTGTATATACATGCACAATGCAGAATGGAAACTGTCTTCAAAATATATCTGAAATTAATTTCTTTCAGAGAATTCAAACTATTGCTATATTCAGAACATTGTCAATGGGACTCTTCAGGGTCCTGCTGAAATCGTTTGGTATACAGTTATGTTGACATAATGAGCCAGGATGCTATTAGTGCAAGTAATTATGAGTCATTACATTGACAATTCATCAAAGTGCCCCTTTAGTAAGTATACAAAGACATTTTGACAGATGAGGCTTGATGTTATTTGGAGCCGTGTCAAGATGACTATTCAAACTTATTTATTATCAGCATTAACAAGTGCGAAAACTTGGCAGCATGTCCGAACTAAAATTACTAGCCTGATATTTAATCAGACATCCTTTTGTATATGCGATGTCAAAGATGAGCATGAATTGACAATTCAAGCCGTCTCATCTGGGGCCTATAACATACAAGATAAAGATACGATTAATTGAAAATTAATCGTATCTTATTCTTTACCGTACACATTTTTTCATAGATTTACGATTTGTATTGATCGTAATTAGTTAATTGCATATATGTTACAGGCCCCTGTTCGTATCCAGGGCCATTGTTTTCAGAGTGATAAGTGGATGAGAGCGATATAACAAGCTGACCAACGCCTTTTCAAGTAGACATTATTCCAATTTGATATTTTTACATTTGATTGATTTATTTCCATTTCGATAACAAACAATATAAAACAAAATAAGCTTAACAATTTCGAGTAAACATAAATCGAACAAAATTACATAAGGAAATCGCATACAAATACTTATAGTATAATTGTTTACAAATTAAGAGTTGATTTAAACGACCAAGCATTTATGGTTTCGAAACGGAGCTATGTGACAACGCGGAAAAGGAAAATGTCTGAACCCCTCAGATACAGCTGTATTGTTTTCAATAATGCTTCTTTTCAATCAAGCCTGACATACAGCACAGTTTGGTTTATCAAAGACACCATTTAGAAATGGCTAACAGGTTGTTATAGGGACCACCATTAAAAGCGTAAAAGTTTTGCATGACGAATAAACCACTGTCGTCATGTCTGCTACAGTTTGAAAATAATGGGAGTATAATAGTCAGAATCCCACTTGCATACATTAACGTTGCTAGGTTGGACAAACATTGTAGCTTGGCCAACCTCGCAACAAATATTGCTTGCTATTCACATTCCTTTCATTTAAATTGGATTATTTTACATCAGGTGGACAAATAGTTTATCATTGTGCGTTTGACAAAGAAGCGTGCATAAAATTTGAATACATTACGAAACTGGTCTATTATCATGATTATACTGCCTTATTGGAATCTCCAAATTTATTGTCATTCCAATTTTGTTTTCAAATAGTTTCACGAGGAATTATATAAAGGATAACCCACAAAAATGAGTCTTCTAGGAGCTTTATTGAGTGAAATAGAGCAGAAAGTGTGATTACATGCATAAATTTGCATATTCAATCATTTAAAATAAAACTTGTGAATTTTCAATGCAATTAGCTATACAGTGTTGTAGTTTACACCCTGTTCTATGTACGTGCAACATTTCGCGGTGATCGCGCAGTCCACGGCCGAGATCTGAGGGGGGGGGGGGGGGCAAAATTGACCCTCCCCTCAGTATGAACTTGATCTGAAATAGCCCAGTTGAAATAGGGTTAATGAAGTGTATGTTACTTTTGAACAAACTGTACAACTTCATTCGTTTTTTTTCGATAAATCTGTATTACTTTCGAATGAAGAAAATATACTAAGCGTTTCGAAACTGAAGTACTACAAAGAGTAACAGAGAAAATATTTATTATTTATAAAGCTGTAAAAACACTTATCAAGATATGCAGTTTCAACTTTATTACTTAACAGGTGATTGTCATACAAATTGGAAACAGTGGGTCACGTTATATGACGTATATTATGCACTTCTCTGGAAGCATTTTATTATATCTTATTGTTTAAAAAAAACTTTTTCAATTTTTTACGCAAAAAGAAAAGTTTTCAATTTTGTCGAATACATTGCTACAGATACATTTTTTTTATTCAACCTTTTGAATATTAAAAAAGAATAAGCGTTTATGGATTAAAACGAATTCCTATAGACAATTAGTTATAATAAATTTACTGACCGAAAGTGCATGACATACGTCATGACGCGTGAACAAAAATAACGGGTCATGACAAATGCTGTACCAGTGAATGTTGAAAAACACAATTTAACAGTCTCATGAAATATTCATAACTTTCTAATTTATTGTCAGATTTACTTCAAACCATTTTTGACCTGTTTGTCTGATTTTTTTCCTTTTAATCAATGCAAGATTTGTCTGCGCATACCTAATCTTTAAAGTAGACACTGGGTCTAATACTTGTGTATTGAGAGCTTTATATTGTAGTATCTACTGATTGCATACGACTTTGGTTGAAGGCCAATAAGTAAGGAAAGGGAGATACTAAAACTTAATTTGGATAAAGAAAGATAGTTCCACTACAATAGTTTATACAATGTAGAAGCAAGCTGAGAAAGATATCAATAGAATACCAATTAATTCTGTTGTCCAGTCATATAGGTTTTAAATTCACCTTAGCATAAAGTCGGGAAGAGTTTTTCCAAGATTAAAGTCCAAGCACAACCATCCTCAGAATTTTTCCCAAAGAACATAGATCGTAAAAAAGAACACTAATGAATTTTCAAACAAGCATCACTTGAACAATGTTAGATTATTATAAACGAATTCGTTCACTTTGTAGCTATCTATTAAGCAATTTCTGATTCATTAATCTAATTTGGAGAAAGCGGAGCAGGTGAAGGATTAAAATTCATCAATGTATGAAGCTATGACCCACTTTTTGTGTAACAATATGATTTATTACTATCTTTACTCGTATTTCTGCACCTTTTGATTTCAGAAACCAGAAATCTTAAATCCCATAATCATCGAATTATCCCACCAAAATGTACGTGAGTGTTATATTATTTTGTTCTTTGGCATGATGGGATACGCGTGGAAATCGCACTTGCCCCTTAGATTTGTTGCCATGGTAATTAAGCCTGGTTAACGCTATGGTTCGGATGCTTCCAAAGACAATGCAGATTGACACAATAAAAACACACTTCCCACCTGCTTGATCACAATCTGTGTCCTACTTAACCTTAATCAAACTCATGTGCAATATTGGGGGACGTCCATTTGCCAAGAGCAACGGATAGAACTTAATGAAAAAGGGAGAAAATACGTCAACATGGTCAAGTATAATAATATTTCTAAATTTCACAGTTTAAAATTTGCGGGAAGCGGTGCGGTGTAGTGGTTTTGACGTCATCAGATGGTTGCGTTTCGAATTCAATCCATGGCGTTAAGTACCTTCAGCAATAAATCTATTAAAATCATGCCGCACTCGACACAGGTGAGGCGAATGGGAACCTTGAAGGAAAGTTTTATCCTTTGAAGTCCAATGGGCCTGCCAGGTGTACAACGGACTAAAGCCAGGCTAATTATAACAACAACAATTTAAGAAGAAGAATGTTGATAATAATAACAATAATGATAATATTTATAATAATAATAATGATAATAAATAAGGATAATAGAAACAAGAATAATGATAATGAAAATAATAATAAGAATAATGACAATAATTATGATAATAGTGATAATATTAAAACTACAGAACGCCTTCATAGGACTCTTTATAGTAAATAATTAAGTGCACTGTTTATTATTTTAATGTAATATGAATACGTTTAACATAATTGTTACTAAGTACCCTGATTCATCTGCCTAAACAAATCTATCCGTACTTATGCTCTCATCTCAAAATTGGTCTATGAACTACAAATTAATGTTTTGTTTTATCAACCAATTTGTACAATTGTGATTGAAAGAAAAAAGTAAAGTAAAAGTAATAACAATTATGTTGATGCAGTTNTCTTTTCAATCAAGCCTGACATACAGCACAGTTTGGTTTATCAAAGACACCATTTAGAAATGGCTAACAGGTTGTTATAGGGACCACCATTAAAAACGTAAAATTTTGCATGAGGAATAAACCACTTTCGTAATGTATTCAGATTTATTCAGTCTGCCCCAAATAAAACTATGTCTTCTGCAGTCAAAAATAATGGGCGTATAATGGGTCCGAATGCTACTTGCATACATTATTGTTGCTATGTTGGACAAACATTGTAGATTGATCAACCTAGCAACAACCACTGCGTGCTATCCACATTCCTTCTATCGAAATGTCATTATTCAATATCAGATGAACAAAGGTTGGTCATTGTGCGTTTGATAAAGAAGCGTGCAGAAATTTGAATACATTACAAAACTGGTCTATTATACTGTCTTCGTGCATGGAATCTTCAAATGCAACTGTCTTGCGTTTAAGGGGGTATCTCACCGGGCTTGAAACTAGTTCGCGACTAGTTCGCGACTCCAGATTTTGCTAGTTGCAGAGACGTCTCCGCGACTGCCGCGACTGATAAGTTGGAGACGTCGCGGCGACGTCTCCGTTGGTGAGATACGGCCTTAAGGACTTTATACGTGCTATGACGTATGTAATGCACTTCTCTGCAAGAAGTTTATTATATCTTATTATAAAAAACAACCTTTTATCCAATTTTTAACGCAAAAAGAACAATCTTTTAAATACGATATAAACTATTTGTAATGCTACTCAAATCGGAACCGGCTTGCGATTGTTGTGTCCGTACAGTTGAATACACGGCGTATGGATGCATTGTCTGTGACCCGCTTAACTTTTCGGAAATAGTTAAACAAATAAATAGATACATTGCTTCAAATACATTTATTGATTCAACCTTTTGAATATTTAAAAAGAATAAGCGTTAATGGATTAAAACGGATTCCTAAAGACAATTAGTTATAATAAATTTACTGACCGGAAGTGCATGACGTACGTCATGACGCGTAAACAAAAGTCACGGGTTATTGCAAATGATGTACCAGTGAATGTTGAAGAACACAATTTAATAGTATCATAAAATATTCATAACTTTCTTATTTATCGTCTGATTTACTTCAAACTATTGTTGATCTGTTTGTCTGATTTTTTTTCCTTTTAATCAATGCAAGATTTGTCTGGGCTTACCTAATCTTTTAAATAGACGCTGGGTCTAATACTTGTGTATTGGGAGCTTTATATTGTAGTATTTACTGATTGCATACGACTTTGGTTGAAGGCCCATAAGTAAGGAAAGGGAGATACTAAAACTGAATTTGGCTAAAGAGAGGTCGTTCCACTCAAATGAGAACAATGGTTTATAGAAGGAAGCTGAGAAAAATATTAATAGAATATAAATTAGTTCTGTTGTCCAGTCAGATAGGTTTTAAAGCCCGTGTATAGTTTTGGTAAAGATTAAAGAAATGTGAATTTTGGGGATATATACCATGACATATAGTTTGTATACACATTTTAAGATCATAGCATAATTTTTTACGAGCGAATTCTTTTGAAAATTTGAATTTGACC
>BQKZ01002568.1:66819-79439 GCA_036244855.1 Temnopleurus reevesii
TTGCACTCATCTTCGATTCGTGCAATATTGCCCTAACTCGTGCAATATTCCCTGGTATTCCATTTATTGCCATCCAATATTATATAAACATGATTATTTACAAAATGCATGAACAATTGATAAAAGCATGCTTTACTCAAGCAAAAATAAAACATTATTTAATACATTTTTCTGAGAAAAAAATTGGTATACATATTTGATGTTTCGTTATTCAAAATTGCGTCACAGATTCCATTAAGGTTGCCGACGGATCCCTATCAGCAGCAGGAAGCGAGATATCATCAAAACATTGTCAATGAATATCTTTTTTAACGGATTATCCGATGTTCGATTTTTCACAGTTCGTTCACCCAATTCAATTCAATTCAATTCAATTCAATTCAGGTTAATTAAAATCATAATCATCAAAGTAAAAAATAAAAGTCCGAGGACTAATAACATTTTGTTTACAAGCAAGACATAAAATAATAAAAAGCGGGAGCAAACGTAAGATTGTGGCTGCAGCAAAAACAGCGCCCTCAAGTTCTCTCCATCCGATGACAGCACAATAATTCCAGGAGTTGGTGCCCCTTTAAAACGTGTGAATGATTGACGTCGTAAAATTAGGAAATGAGGAACTTTATCTAATCCTGATTCAATATTTTGTACCCAAATTCATTTTATTACGGTTTATTTGTTTGTTATATTTTTGGTAGCAGGTATACAAATTAATGCATTTTTCATCACTCTAAAAAGAATGTATAATGGGGCAAAACTGTTTTCATGTGGGATATTGTTTTAAAAAATTGGCTAAACAGCTTCAAATCAACACACATTGGATTGCTTATATACCTAAATAAGATATTTTGCATATTTTAGGTTATAGCTTTATCAAAGCTCATTAATCTTTACATCGTCTTTTGTGCAATATGTTTATGATACCATATTTAATCTTTATCTTGATTTGAAGACAAAAATTGGGGACAACGAATTCACTTTTACAAAACTTTACTTGAGATTTAAAACACCAGTGGGAAAAGTAAACTAGTCCAAATGGTACATATGAACTAACAAAATATGCCTATATGACTGGCGTTGTATACTCAAATTGTTATCATTGAATACCATGGAGCTAGTATCTTGACCAACAAATGCTGGTCATGCAAGTTTGACTAGTTAGTCCACCTGGTAAGTCCAAAGAGATACGTAAGACTATCTGACAAATTTGAATAAAAACTTACTTTCCCAATATTAATTTCATTTTTTTAATAATAAATTAATAAAAAAAGATTAACAAAAATCACATTTGATGAAGTCCAACTGTTGAAAATTAGAAACATAATCCTCGCACAAACAAGTAAAAAAAGAAATAGCACCCTCTCACGGCCGAAATCGACTGCAACTAAGAAATGGTGAGGCTGAATGATATCGTTTTTTTTTAAATCTTGAAAATCTATTATCACTTAACTGCACGTACGCCTACGAATAAAATAAGAAAGGACAAAAGTCAAGATGAGTCTTGTTCGCAGGTTCGGCGGCCTTATCTTAAACAGGAAACACATTAATATAATATTATCTGGCCCATAAATGATAAATATGGATTTGTTAATATGGATGTGTTTACTTACGCCCAATCATTAAAGGCCTTAACCTTTTGCTTTATTCTTCTCATACCGGGTTTTTTTAAAGGAACTAGGTGAAAGAATGAACTCACAGGGAAACAAAAACACATTTGTTTAAAGTACAATGTAATTTTCATGATCTTTTGCAAGTTCAAATAAAGATCGGGAAAAATTACGTAATCATAGCAATAATGTTCATAACTATAGCAAAATGTTTTCTTTCATGTAACACTCAAACAGGAATAACATGCAGTCTATTATTACATATATATTTAATCGTTGTATCTTGTTCAACGACAATGATGGTAGCCTATAAACAACAGACAATGCTTTTTTTATTGGCTCCCTCCACTTATTTTTTTTTTTTTGTAATTCATGTTTTATTAATCCAAATATACACAACATAGTTTAAGTAACATAGCAATAATCAAACATAATATAACACAGAAAATAACAATTTAAATAACACACCCATTGGATCGTTTTTTAAATACTAACAAACAGCAATGAAAATTAAAAAAAAAAAGACATAAACGATTACATATTCCGCTTACTTGTTAAACGTTTGCTTCACAATTGATTATTTTCTACCATTTGTGAAATCAATCTCCATTTTTTGTTGTGGCATTCTAATTTGTTCCTTTTTTTGGCAATTAACTCTTCACATGCTTTAAACTGCATAACATAATTGATAAAATGACGAATGTCGGGCATGGTTTCACTGTTTCTACACCTGAAAATATAATGTTTTGCTTACAAAATCAAGAAATTAATAGTGTACAAAAAAAAAATCCCTCCACTTATTCCTTAGTTTTTATGAAATGAATAGATTTCTTTCAAAAAGAGAAATATCTACATACTTATCCGAGATATCTTCGTATTGCTTTATATCTTTTATTTTACATTGTACGGTCTTGTTTCGTTTCCTTACATGTATTTTACTATATTGTAATTTGTGGAAAATAAACTTCAGCTTGAACTGGACCACGTAGTAAATTCAAGCACTCATTAAAGCCCAAGTATAGTTTTGGTAAAAGCCAATATTTTTATCGCCAAATTTTGTCTTCAAATCTACTTAAAAAGAAACATGATATCATGAACATGTTGTACAAAAGATTGTACGAAAAATTAACAAGTTTTGGAAAAGTTATAACCTAAAGTGTGGAAAATATTTTAGCGTCGTAGCCCCCGACGCGAATTCAATATTTTCTTTCTTGATAAAGGACAGCTTCTCATGAACAGAATTGGATGAAAATTTCAGAATTTATTCTTTATGTATTCCTTTTTAGCATGCTTTAATAAAATCTTGGAAATAATTTTGTATATGCCCAATAAGAAGCAAAATATTGTTATAACCAAGAGAGGGCGCTAAATACGATTTAACGGTCAAATTCAAATTTTCAAAAGAATTCGCTCGTAGAAAATTATGCTATGATCTTGAAATGTGTATACAAACTATATGTCATGGTATATATCCCCAAAATTCACATTTCTTTAATCTTTACAAAAACTATACACGGGCTTTAAATACGTCACACACCCTACAGACCTCATCTTTCTATTGAGCAGAATTTTTAGTTCATTAAACAATTTCTTTATTACCCATCTGCCCATGTAGCATCACGTAATGCTCTTCAAATAAAGTATAACAGAATATTTGAGTACAAGAATCGCTAGTATTTTTAAGTTCACGTATCTTTGCTCTCTCTACCGCGTCATGATAGAAGAAGAATGAAAGATACAGAAGTGATATAGTTCAGATTTTTTTTTTATTGATATTTGATAGACTAACTTGAGTGAATTATTTTTACTTTTCCCCCTACAATATTATTGTGTGTTTATTTCCTTTCCTTGTGATTATGCTTTACAATTTTGCTAGGGTCGAAAGCTCAAGCGACACGATATAATTCATTTCCGTAAAGTTAAGTGGATCATGGAAAAATAGATGTCTTGAATTGTGTGGACATAACAATCACAAGCCGGTTCCGATTTTAAGTATTACAAACATGACAAAGGAGCATTGAAATGGTGTTCGACTTGGTTTTACCATTTTACGGAAATAGTTTCGTATTAAGCTCTTTTTTGTCTTCTAATTATTGACTTGCAAGAATATAAAATCAATTAAAGTCATGACTTCAAGGTCTCTCTCACAATGCATCAGGTACAAAAATGTTTTGTGAAATGAGAATACGAGATTAAGAATAACATACAACATTTATATCACGCTTAATACAAAGTGTTTCTAAGCGCTCTGTACATTATTAGCTGGCTATATGGCTACCCACTGCATTCAAGGAATTTCTTCCTACCGGTACCCATTCACCTCACAAGGGTTGAGTGCAGCACAATGGAGATAAATATCTTGCTGAAGAAAAATAACGTCAAGGGTAAAGTGAGGATGTCAACTCAACATCGACAGAGATCGATGAACTCGCTGCAGCGACCGGTTCTCCCGATATGAGGCGAATGACGCCATGCATTGAATTGAATAAAAATTGTAAAATTCATTCTTTTTGCGTATACACTCTTATTGTTCTTCTATCAAATCTTGGAAATAACCTGGCATATGCCCGTTAACAAACAAAATATCGTTATTACCACGTGAAGGCGCTAAATATGATTTAACGTTCAAATTCAAATTTGTCGAAAAGAGTCAGTCTATGAAAATTATGCTATTTTAGAGCCCACGATTATTCTTTTGTGTATTCATATTTCGATTTGTATCTTTCGTCGTGTGTATGACGTTAATTTCCTTCAGCAAGAAATTCATCCACATTGTGCTGCATTGAACCCAGGTGAGGTGAATGGGTACCTGGTAGGAATATTTATTCCTTGAAACGCCAAGTGCGATAATGAAGTGGCTGCCGGGCTAAAGCCAGGGTAATAATACTGCACTTGTAGAGCGCTTAGAGAATTCTTCATAAAGAGTTGAAGAGTTGATAAGCGCTATTTAAAGGCCGTTCATTAGTATTTTTATTGGTGTAGGGCCCTATATGGCATGTATGGCGTGCACTTAGTGACATATAGCATCGATGAAAGTCGAAGTCTCATTTATGAAAAAATTAAGAAAAATGGCACATAGATCGAATAAAATTCACATTGATTGGAGAAAACTCACGCGGCAGATGTATTAGTTCAAGCTTTTTCTTTTCGGCTGAATACCAAAATATTTCCTCTTTTAGAAAATCGATCAAAATAAGTTGACATTAAGCGTAAGAAAAGGCTTGGAGTTTTGAACCGGCGAACTTTAATAATAGTAATAATAATAATAGGGGGTACTTTTAATGCGCCAGATTCCACATGAATAATGTGCTCAAGGCGCAGTACAAACACTGTTACAAAAATGAAAAAGGAGCCAAACCTGTATGAAAATTTAATACTGAGATGTTCATATGAAACATGAATTTGTCCTCACTCTTTTATCTCTTCGGTACAAACATAATTTGTGGCAGTTTATCTCACTTGACCGCCTTAAGATTTACATAATCATTAAATATCGATTGGTTGTATAAGCTATTAAGATTTAAGATTCTGACCACATTGGCTCTCATGGTCTCCTTGCGACCAAAGTTCAGAAGATGCACAAACTATCTAAATTAGTATTCATAGACCTACGATGGTCATGGCATTCAAAATGTCCAATGGGTTCACAGTTACTTTCAAATGAGATACAGAGAGGCAGGTGGTGGGATGAAATGTTATCATTATTGGTATTATCATTATTATTTATAATATTAGTAGTGATAATAATAATAATAATAATAATAATAATAATATATAACATTTAAACACGCCATCTCTCTAGTCATCTATTCAGAGGCGCGAGACAAATTATCTAATATTATTACCCGGCCATATCATAGCTGCCAAGTAGGCGCTTCTGCATTTAGAAGAATAAATTCCTGCCAGTACCCATTCACCTCACCTGGGTTGAGTGCAGCACACTATTGGTAAATTTCTTGCTGAAGGAAATTAACGCCCTGGGGGAGATTCGAACCACCGACCCTCTAGTTAAGAGGCGGGAGTCCAAACCACTACACCACGACGCTCCCATAATAATAATAATTATAATATTAATCTAAACACGTCATCTTTCTAGTCACGTATTCAGAGGCGCGAGACAAATTATTTAATGTCATTACCCGGCCATAGAAATAGCTGCCAAGTGGGCGCGTTTTTTTTTGCACATAAAGGAATAAACATAGGAAAGTGAGGCCTTTTTTCCTTTTTTTATTCCAGCCGAGTAGCAGTATGGTCAAGATTCATGGGATCTTCCTCTTTGACCAATACTGAATCCGCAAATAATGAGGAAATATTAGTAATAAACTAACATTACTGTAAAAAACTGTAAATGTGCCGTATCATCTCCTTTTGTTATGCATTTCTCTTTCCCAATAAAAAAAAAACATCGGTTTGACAATGATGGCTAATTTACTAGGCCGGTCAAATACATGCCAGTTACATGCCGACGACCATAGTTACGTGATATTCCTTAGATTGGTTAGTTACAATCGAAGTACAATGCTTGGAATCCAGTTTGCATATATTTGTTGCTATGTCGGTCAAGCCTCGAGCAAGCTTTGGGATCGTCAATACAATCTTTGCGTGCATATAATGCATATAATTTTTTTTCAAGAAGAACATTAAATAAAGAGGAGAGCATTGTGGTATAACTGATTTATCACAACAACTGATTTGTAGTGCACCATCGAGAAGAGGATTGTTTTAAATGAAATATAAAGCCGAGTAGTTTTCTTTAGCAAATCCAGAAAATGTTATGTCGATATCAGTAGATTTTGTAGATATCAATCACAGACTTCATACACACATGTGCTTCGATGATCTTTAACGTCGTGATGCTTTAATCATTGGTTAATGAACAACTCATATGGGTGTTGCGGGTCAAAGACTAAAAGAAGTTAGTTACTGTGTCAACAAAAGTTAGATTATGGGTAGCTAGCAGCTCTATCCCGAATAACCGACATCCTATTACAGGCGCCTACAGCAAGCAGATTACATTCCTCTGTGACAATTTATATACAAAATATTGCTGATATGTAAATAAGGACAACCAAGAGAGATTTTTTTCCCGGACCCGAAGTCCGGCTGTGAAGTAATAGGCGGCACTGTGGACGAAATCGAAATAATTTTGTGCACCTAGTGGAAAGACATAATTGAACACCTTAATGGAACATTTTACCCGTGAATTGATCCGGAGTCTATCGATTTGGAATAATTAATACCTGCAAGCAATTCTTTAGATTGGTATCCATTGGATTGGGAGAACTTTTGGAGGGGTGTTCTTTGGACTAAAACGAGAACGGAAGTGATGCGTGACCGATGACGAAATGGTGGACTAGTGGATATCAGCTGGCTCACAGGAAGGCCAGAGGGATGCCAATGATGAATGCTCGAGGATCGAATCTCAGTCCATTTAAAACCGTCTTGATTTCGATAATTGTTACAGGTAACAGTTTTCGTAGAAGGTTTTGAAGTCAGTTGTGTGACGAAACTTCTTACAATAACCAACAAGTCAAGAATCATTCAGAAACTGATAACAAAAATCATTTCATTTAATATATCATTCTAATGATTTATCAAATTTTCAAGCAAGATATTAATTAAAATTTTCTGTTCCTTTACCCTTTTTTCATAACCATTCATAAAGAAAACAAACATTTACGCGGTTATCATGTTCCTTTGTGTGGTAAAAGAAAGTACGTGTTCACTTTTGGAACTCTTAATGAACATTGAAAAACGTTTATTATGAATTTGAAATTTAATTCATTGAACTGCATTGATATTTAAATCAACATTTTGCTCGAAGAATAAAGAAAACAGTTTTACTTTTGCTTTTGCTTCGAAATCGACAGTGCTTTATAGTTTAAATGTGAAAATAAACATATCAATGGTAAATATATCAGATATTACACAAGAGAAATTATAAGACAACTGAAAGTATAGTTTCTGTAATATCATGTGAAATAATAGAATGTAGTCGGAGCAAAATCCGACCTTTTGTATATTCATTGTCACCATAAACTATTGTGTGTGGGTTAAACTCCCCCGTATGTTAATAACCGCTTTGATTTGATTTGATGTATAATACAGAAGTGAGCAATTTAGATGCAATGTCTAACACTATCCATGCAGAATCAGAATAAAGAATTTAGCTTATTCAGTGTTGTGTTTAAAATTCTAAACCTAAGCTAATTGGTCCTTTATGTTTCATGATACGGTAATTTGACATTGATAATAATCTATAAGCGACTGGTTGGGTGTTGAAATTTCTGAAGCAACTTGTGCGGTGCACGAATAAACCTCTGCGGGGTGTTTTGGCGAGTACAGTGGTGACCGTTTCGCTTCTTCCTTTTCTTACTTTATTTTTTGTTCTTCTTCTTCTGAGTTTCCATGTTACTTTGTCTTGGGTCTTATTTTGCAAATTTTGTTTAACGTTTTTCCTACTTTTATTTTACTTTCAGCTCAATTGCTAGCTGGTGTAAATGGACAAAATTGTGGTAAGTTTACTAAACAAGTTCAACGTTATGAATGCAATCAATTTTCTTACGACAAACTATAAAGGGGTGACACATGCTTCAACTGGGTGATAGAATGCAATGACGCTGTGAGAGGTACCCGACCCTAAGATCATTGACCACTAAACAGCCCGAACGATCGAGCGAGTAAGCCCCCCCCCCCCCTCGAAAAGAAATATTTGGCTGACCTCCAGTGCCATTTTCGAATAAAAAGTGTCGGTCTGTTGGATTTTCTTTTAGTTATTTATTTTAAATTTTAAATTCATGAGCAAAATAAGGGTTAAATGGATAATAAAATACAATGTGTATCTGAAATTATCTTTCCAGGTCATATTTCACATTTGTATTTGTAATTTTACTCTCCTTTTTAAATTTGGTAAAAAGCGACAAAAAAAGTTCAGGTCCGACCTATAAGGTCTGTAAGTATTTCAATATTCGGAACTAGCATGTAAGAATTTAAATTTGCAATTAGTGTGATTGGAATATAATTTTCATGGCAGTTTACAACTATCAGACTATAGCCATTTTATATTAGATCTAAATTAATACACCAATATTTCATAAACATCATGCGTCAGAAATGGGAGATTGGTAGAATAGTCTTTATCACTTCTTGTGTGTTTCTAACTTCTTCATTTGAAATATATAACTATTTTCTTTATCAATGGGAGAGTTTTCACACATTAAGATTTTGTTACTTAAAAAGTTACCAAATCAAACTGACTGACCCTTGTTATTACATTCGGATTGATGAATAATGATAATAATAATAGATGCAATTTATATAGCGCACGTATCCATTCTGCTAAGTGCTCAAGGCGCTTTGCAATATTATTACCCTGGCTTTAGCCCGGCAGCCACCAGCGCACTTGGCATTTCAAGGAACATACATTCCTGCCAGGTACCCATTCACCTCACCTGGGTTTAGTGCAGCACCAATGTGAATGAATTTCTTGCTGAAGAAAATTGACGTCATGGGTGGGATTCGATCCTACGACCCTCTGGTTGAAAGGCGAGAGTCACGACCACTACACCACGGCGCCTCCACATTGAAAAATCATCACAAAATACAAAGGAGAAGGAAATTATACAGGCACTATCAGGAAATGAAAATGGAATAAAGGAGATAGTGTATTGAAAATGGTCCCCAATCATGTTACTAAATGTTATATGACTAGTTTACCATGTTTCATTCCATCAAGATAATGTATATATAATCAAGTCATAGTATATCTATTGAAAAAGACCCCCAATAATCAAAGAAGTGCAATCATTATAAAATCGTCTATTACGTTCAGGATTATACATGTCAGTGTCGGTCAAAAATAGGCACTGCATTTATGGAAGTACCAAAATGTTTACAAGATAATCGTTTTTGTTTAAGACCCCAAATTTGATTAAATGCTTTCTATATAATTATTGATATAATTTGTGAACACTTTTTTGTTGACTGATATTTTTCAGTATAATTATTATCAACATATTATAACTTATTAATTACAGGGGACGAAGAATGTGGTATACCTCCCATTCTTGGCGGTGGAACCCCTACGCTTTCACCTGATCAGACATGCTACGAAAGTGGTGAAACCGCAAACTTTACGTGCAATGGGGATCTATTCGGGACACCAACACTCTCACTATGCGTTGATGGGGACTGGGCAACACCTTACGCACCAACTTGTGAAGGTAATTAAGGAATTTAAAAAAAATTCTACACCGAAATATTTTTTATCAGAAAAATAAAAAATGTGGTGAGCAAAACAAATATTGTTTGAAGGACAATAACAAAAAAATTATGAATTTTTAATGATTTATAGAAAGGGGGAAAATCACTGAAAATTATAGGACCTTTTGCCAATTTGATGACGTCATTTTTGTTTATATTCATGGCACGGAATTCATCCTTTCTACAAAGAAATACAGCGTTTGTATCATGTAAACAAGAAAATAAAACACCTATCTCTATCATATTTTGGGGGAAAAATAACAAGTCAATGATAATGTGCACCTATGTTGCCGATATGTTTAAATATTTAAACTTTCATAGCTTTCTACTCAGTTTTCTAATTTTTCACAAATTTATTTGTTCTGTTCATCTGACTTTTCTGCTCCTAGTGAACAATTATCATTTTGGCCGGACTCATCTTTTAAGGCCTTTTGCCAGTTTGTCAAGTTTACCCATGTTTGGCCGAACACTGATTTCTTTATTCGACTGTAAAAAGATTCAGTCAGAATGAGGATATGCATAGTGTTAACGCTAATGATTGTGTAGAAAGAGGGCAATGAAGATAGTTTTGTAAGCTGGTCAATACCTATTTTCTCATCGAACATTCTTTTGACGAAGGTGTGTGCATATGATTTGACTTTAAGATCTATACTTTGTTTTAATTTTTGTACAAACTTAATCTTATCCAACATAGTTAAGTAGGTTATAGAATGCTATATCTGCATGCATAAATCCGAGGAATTAAGAGAGAACAAGTAACTGATATAATACAAGGTGTTTTATGCTTAAGATCATGACATAAGTAACCGTTAGCCTTTGAACACATTATTTTGATAATGAAAGTTCAACTTAAATTTCAATTGATTTGAATAATGTCGGTTATCATAATAACCTGGGATTTTCGCAACGGTACGTATGCACTATAACTGTTATGCTAATAGTAATCTTGAGTGATGCCATGAATATGCCTTTTCAGCATTGAAACAGCGTTCAATCATGATTTAATTTATTTGTATATAGTACATACCATGAACCTAATTGAAATTCAATAAGAACATTAGCTCCTAAATCGGCTATTTGTTCTTTCTTAATTCCTAAGATTGAAACATCAATCCGATATATTGTTTTCGAGGACCAATTCGTATTGGATTGAAATGTTAAATCTTATTTATTTCATATGCAAAATTAATTGATTAAAATGTCAATTCAAATATACACAATTTATTTTTACCCCTTAATGAATGATGCATATTTTTTTTTAACAGGAGAGTGTCTAAAATTCGCAAATAATTTGTTTTATCACTACCGAGCTAATTGCTGTTTAAAAATGAGCATGATCAATATTTTTATGGTTGAGTGGACACATATTAGAAAAAAATCTTCATCGTTTTAAAGTCACATTTGTCAATTTTCAGGATAGAACTGAACAAAATTCAGCAAATTCCTATTGGATGCATGTTACAAATGTCGTTTTGTCATGTTTTAAATGAACAGACTATATCCTCTCAATCTGCTAATGTTTTATGGTCAAATTGCAAAAGAACATATTTTCACAAAAAGCAAGATGAGCCAAAGTTAAAAATGTGCAAAATTATGCTCTAAAACTATTATGCTTACCATGTTTACGTGGTTAATAATGCAAAGATTGGCGATTAAGTATAAATTTTCACTTCATTGTAGGAAGAACATTCAATTACCTGTTTACAGAAATAAAGACTGTGGTTTTGTAAAACTGACTCTTACACGTATTCACTCACGCATATGAAATGGGACTACACTAAAAGTTATGAATATTTCAATGAAATCACTAAATATCGATTTTTCATACGCATTGGTAGCCTTTGGTCACTTGTCATGATGTATGTCGTGCACATCTCGAGTGTCGACTTACATTACTTATTGTAAGAGCTTCTTTTAACCCGTAAATTAATATATATACTTTTAGATACTCGAAAATGTTGAATCAATAACTGTTTTTGCATCCATGCATTTATCAAAGAACAAAAGTTTTATTTCGCGTTGAAGGATTTAATTTGTTTTGTAACAAAAAGATACAATAAACTACATGCAGATAAGTGCATGACATACGTCATAATACGTGACCAAACTTTACCATCGTGCATGGAAATCACTAAGTGAGTCAATATCATTGAAATATTCATAACCTTCTAATTCATTTTCCGATTTGCCTCAAAATTTCTTGATATGCTCATCTAATTTCCCACTTTTAAGCAGAGCGAGATATTCCCATCCCAGACCCAACCTTCAAGAAATAATATTACTTTCAATTCTGAGGCAAAAAAAAATGGTTTATTAGATGAATGTTTAATCCAAGGAATCTATTTTTTATATAATCACTGATAATATTCATCATTCCGTTCGTGTTTTCTCGAAGTGACGGGAGCCAAAGGGTATTGTTACAGGAGATGAGTAACAAAACCAATGGAATGTGTCCTTCTATTGAATTAACATGTTTTTTGATAGGATGCCCCTTAAATTGGCGCTATGTCAGGATATATTTTTCCTCATGAAACAATACCCTTTAGCTCCCATCACATCGTGAATAATGATAATAATAATAATAATTGAATTCATATAGCGCTTTTTCCAGTGGATACAAAGCGCTGCTTAAAAAGACATATTAAAAAAAAAAAAAAAAAAAAAAAAACACGGACGATTCAATTCATCATTAATATGAAGGAAAAAAAAATCGATTTATTTGCCATCTCATCTTAAATTGTTTCCAACGTAAAT
>BQKZ01002569.1:11248-24891 GCA_036244855.1 Temnopleurus reevesii
GGGCCCCCCCCCCCCCCCCCCCCCACCCAACTCAAACCCGCCCGCCTATATTCTGCATCGCTCTGTGACGCAATGCTCCTTGCACATGTTGCAGGTGTAAAAAGATAACTAAGGAATTTAGGAAATCGGGTGTGATGAGATTGGAGGTGAAGGACGCAAGCTGGTTTCAGTTTCAGTTTCAGTTTATTTCATTTTCATTTCCAATCAAGTCAAAATAAAACGGAAAATCAATTACAAAGTTCCAATAAATCAAGATACGTACAGTAAATAAATTCATGCTTTAAAAGTCAACTTGTGGTATAATAGTGAAATTTTACAACAAAAGAAATAATGATGGGACTGGAAATAGAGGAGTATACTAAAAGAAACAGAGCTTGCAGAGCGTATACTCCTCGAAAAAAATTCTTTGGGCCCCCCCGGGGGGGGGGGCACTCAGGGGTAGATCAATTTATCAATAAGGGGAGAGGGTGGGAAAAATACCTGCTGCGGCCCCGGTGGTATGACAAGGAAGGGGGAACGAACAAAAATAGGTGTTTGCCGAAAAGTAAACGTTTTACACAAAGATACAAAAAAAATGAAATTACATGCATTTTCTTTTACACCCAAACTCACATATTAAGTAAGAATTATTCGTGTTTTAATTGATAAGGCTTATTTTCACAAAGTGAGTGAAAACGTGGTTACGCTGGAAACGATTCTTTCAAAAAATCTCACGCACTCAATGGATGAGGGAAATAAATGGTTGTCCGTTAAGTGCGTGAATTTCAAGAATTTACTTCTCACAAATTTGTTTAAATTACATTTATTACAAAAAGCTGCACATCATTGTATACTTTTGGCATTTATATAGCCAAGTCAATCGTGTTAAGTTTTTGTTTCAGACACTCGATATACACAATGTATATTGTACTAAAATTATTTCAAAAGTGAATAGAGATACAGCTTTCATAAATACTTTTCTATTCTATGTTTACTTACTCTTTTATGATTTTACATTCTCTTCTAGTTTTTCTTCCATCTGAATATGATTTGATAATCCAGCATTTACATGCTGCATGACTTGAGATGTTTCTTTTATTTATCAACCACAACGTTAGACAAAGGTAGAATTCAAATCAGCATGAAAGGATTCAGTATGCCAAAATAATTTTAATCACATTATAATCCACTTTGCAAAGTGCATATCGCTTTAATCTATACATAGGATACATTTAAATACCACCATTCAAGAAATGGATGCCGTCGGTGTAGTAGAAAGTAGAATATTAGGGAATGTTAACCAGAAATGATTTTATTTCAACCGTGTAAGACTTGTAGGAGGGGTAGCGAGTAATGCGGGCAGGGGGTGGGGGAGGGCACTCCACAATCCTGGTGAAAATTCAACGCTAAATGAAACTATAAAGACTTAAAGTCCAGTGCAATGGAGTGATCTCTACTTCAACATCTGATATTTTTATAATTCAGAGTTTCCATGATATTTTACCTAAATAAAGAACGATGATATTGCCTGAAATAAATCAACTTTTACAAGAATGTTTCGCAACGAATCTGTTTCATGTTACCCTTTAATATTTTACAAAGAGCATCTGAAGATTGAAAAAAAAATAACTCGCCTGTAAAATTTGGAATACATTTTATGTTTGATGTTCATCGGATGATTTTTTTTTTGCGTCAAGTCATAAAAAAAAGTCTCCCTGTATATAGCAAACATTCATCTTCAGTGACCACTGATGGTGTAACCCTGTAATTCTTTTATGAAGGAGTATACCTGAAGTTTGAAATATATATATATATATTGCTCGCTTTTACATTCAGAATACATTTTATTTTTGTTTATTTATCAGAGGAACTTTTGCGTCAAGTCAGGAAAAAGTAACTTTCAAATGTTCGCATTTTGGTGACTATGGAGTGAGTACCTTCAACATTTTTACGAAGGAGTACCTTAATGCAGTTTGCAAGATTTGTTTTTACTCGCCTTTTACATTCAGAACACATTTTAATGTTCAATGACCATGAGGGGATTTTTTTTGCGTCGAGTCATTAAAGAGTGAATATCCATCTTTAAAAAAAGCAAAAATAAGAACGTTTTTGATGAAGAGGTAACTGAAATTTGAAATGTTATTTCTTTTACTAGCTCTTACATTTAGAATACATTTCTTTTTTCATATTCATTGCTCAGATATCCAAACGTTCAATTCAGAAGGAATTATCTGTGTCTCTTTCTGTACGACCGACTAGTGTAACGTATCTTGCAATCAATTTATCACTCTTAAGAGCGGCCAAGTCACATATTTGCGCATGCTCCGCGTTGATAAAAATCTATTTGATGCTTCCTTGTGAATTGCGAAGAAAAACTGACGTTGAAAAACGTTAAGCTCCGGTCACATAGGACCCCGGAAGCAAGACGATTCATCCCGACTCTTTGTAAATTCACAGTTAACTGCCTCAGATCAAAGAGTCGGGGTGAATCGTGTTGCTTCCGGGGCCTTATGTGACCGGGGCTTTACTCTCAATGTACGGACACCTTAAGCCACCCCCTCCTTTCAGCCGATTGGATATACTTTGTATGATTCCTATTTTTCGGGATAGGAACATTTTCTTAGCGTTAGTCAGGGAAAAGATCCTGAAAACCATAACAATGGGCAAGGGGTTTTAAGAATTCCCTAAATACCTTTAAAATACTTTCAATAATACGGGTGTGTTTCTTTCCCTCTTCTTCTTTTCGCCTTCTTGAACTCTTAGGGGCATTTCAATGGCGTGCTTCCCCAAAAGCATGAAATATTTCGCCGATTTAATCATGGACTGTTTGATGACCAAAGTTGACAAGATATTCTGATATATATTTTCGTTAGCATGGTTAGCGACACCCTAGGCCTATATACTGTGAAACAGTTCGTGTAGAAAATCCTAAGTGTTCCTCTTTCCCATTAAGTTAAAAGGCATATTCTATACTACATTATAAGACATTATTATTTTGGTCACTAAGAGTCCACAATCGAGCTAAAAAATAACAGACAAATTTGTAGACTAAATGCCATGTAATTTCGTTACTGTCCATGTGGAATAGCCCAAACTCGCATCCTGTGCGAATGGGTGTCAGATAATTTCTATTAACGCTAGGCTTACGCTGGCTGTAAACGCAAGACTGTGTTTGTATCGTAAAGGCTAACGCACACCTTTGCGTTTGTAGCCTGCGTTGAACGCAAGCCGAACGTCAGTTAATTGTCTGATTCGCGTACTTATGCGCACATGGATAGTGTTTTTTTTTTTGGGGGGGGGGGTTGCTCATT
Source organism: Temnopleurus reevesii (assembly GCA_036244855.1). Lineage (NCBI taxonomy): Eukaryota > Metazoa > Echinodermata > Echinoidea > Temnopleuroida > Temnopleuridae > Temnopleurus > Temnopleurus reevesii. The sequence continues at coordinate 14,539 of BQKZ01002569.1, forward strand.
TTTAACACTTTTAGGACGATGGAACAAATTTTGTGTTATGGTTCAATAACTTTTGATGCAAGGCTCTTGAAGATACCATATTCTTTACAAGAAGATAACAAAATCTATACCAAATCTGACAATTAATTTCTATTGCGCCACCACTTGCCATTGTCGCAGAGAAAACCGTCACAAATCCCTAAATTGGCACCTAATCATTAAAAAAAATCGAGAGTTTTCACGGAATTTTCCCACTTTCAACCTTTTAAAACGCTTTTTAACGATGAAAATTAAATTTGGTAACACCATATTTAATTTGAATGTTTTAAAAAAGAGAATTTAAAATGTTTGTGTTGCCAATTTAGGAAAAGAATAGTGATTGAGTTTATTTCTAGATAATTCCTGTCCTGAATGGGTTAAAAAGCTATGCCAACGCTGGCTAAAAACGGTATGCCAACGCTGGCTAAAAACGCTATGCTAACGCTGGCTAAAAACGCTATGCCAACGCTGGCTAAACACGCTATGCCAACGCTGGCTAAAAACGCAAAGGTGTGACTCAACCTTAAGGGATTAATCAAAGAGTTGTATACCCATCGCTACGCCGCCACGAAAGAAATCGCATCGATTTTTTGGCTATTAACCGGGATCATCATCAGCTGCCTCTGTGTATACGAAATCATGAGAAGGGCACTAGCTCAAATTAAAGGGTCTGGTTAAAGTTAAAAATAACAGTTTACTAATGAATATATATATTTATGAATAAATATTTATTTATATATAAATACAGTAGCCTGGTAGCCTAGTAGCAGAAAATCACTTAAGTAAAACAATAATCTAAATTCTGACAGCTAATAAGAAAGCTTTGAATATTAACATATCTAGACAAATTAACAAATGTTTATGTCATAGGTGCACATACAACCATTCATTAATTTACATTGATTTACATTAATTTATATCAGTGTGGTTTTCACCATAAAATATCATCTTCTAAATTCTTTAACGACTGTATCCTACTGGTAAATGCGAAGATCCTATATTCGTATGTTTACATTAATATAAACTTTATATCTTTCAGTAGAAATTTTGAAATTATATATATACTAATTTGGTAATAAAATGCAAAAAAATATTGCATTAAAGAGGTTAAAACGGATTTAAAAAAAAAAAAAAAAAAAAAAAAAAAAAAAAAATAAAAAAAAAAAAAAAAAAAAAAAAAAAAAAAAAAAAAAAACCAAAAAAAAAAAATTTCATGTAAATCACTGTTAAATTCTAATTCTTTATATATTCATATTCTTATAACTTTTTCGTTTAATTCATCGTCCTTTCTACCTCAAACCTTTTTATTAACTGCTTATCTTATACTTTTGTTTTTAATAGATGCAATATTTTTCTGAGGCAGACAAAGTCTTTAAGCAAGCATTATAATGATCATAGCTTCCACGAAGTCGTATTACTCACAACTGTTATTGCATAATATAGTCTGCTGCTAAAGGTATTTAAAGGACAGGGGTATCACGATTAAAGAGGCACCAGTTAGGAAAGGTTTGTTTTCATAACTGTCTATAAACGTCATGGACTAGCATTACATTGTGCTCACTTTGCAAAAGGCAATAGGGCAATACACCCATTTACGATTCTAGCCAATTGCATATGTTAAGTGCGAACGAAATTTAAAGCACGCTTCCATTATTATAATAGAAACAATGATGATTATTGTCATCATCATCATTATTATCATTATCATCATTGAAATTATTATCATTATTATCAGTATCATCATTTAAATTATTATCATTATAATTCTTATCATCATTATTATCATTATTATTGCTATTATTATTGCTATCATTATTATTATTATTATTATTATTATTATTTTCATTATTATCATTATTATCATTATTATTATTATTATTATTAGCATTATTAGCATTATAACTATTATTGTTATCATTATCATTATTATTTTGAATTTCATGTCAACTGTTGGCTATAAACGCAAACTGTGACTTGATCTTTACCAATTCAATTCAATTCAATTCATTTATTTACCGAAAGTGTATCTGGCGTAAAAAAAAAAAGAAATATATATGGCCTATGTATAATTTGTCTATCACTTATGTACATAAAATTGACCCAAAATTACTTTATCTCACATGATACGGATTTCTAGCTAAGGAGTAAAAAGCAACTAAAGCAAATAAGCGCCTCGTTCGCGATCGACGCATGGAACCTAAAATCGAGTTAGGCTCCGTATATGGGCCTTTGGATTTATCATGAGAAACGATACACTTTTAGAATTCAAGAATAATAATAATGATAATAAAACAACTAAACATCGTTTCAATTCTATGTGATGTTTAGGAGAACTGGTTTTGTGTATACTACCAACTATACAGCAAATTATCATTTCAGGGGCCTGTAATAATAAACGATGCAATTAAACTTGTACGATAAATATTTATCGTAAGTCTATGGCAAAACATGTACATTGGAATTACGATTCATTTTCAATTTATCGTATCTCTTTTATGTTACAGACCCCCTGGGCTAGCTGATATACCCTTTAAGGTGTATCCCCATGTTCACCGTGAAATTAGAATTATCAGAGAAGAGTGGAGAAGAGGAGTTACTATAGCCCAAGTAGCGTCCCCACGGGTTAATAGAACAAGGTTAAAGATCAAGGATTTCCTATTAGCTTTAGATCGATTTCAACACCGGATTTTAGAGTTCGTAGGAGCGAGCGTGGCGACCGGTCTCCAAGTAGAAGGGGTGCATTCCCCCCCCCCCCCCGAAGTGGTTGATACAATTTTTATTTTAATCTAGAGCATGCTAACAAAGCAAGGCAAGACACCCAATCCCCCCCCCCCCCCCAAAAAAAAAAAAAAAAAAAAAAAAAAAGATGGGGAGCTAAATTGGAACTGTTAAATGTAGGCTGCTGCAAAATCACATATTTTTCATTTCCAGAATATTGATTTTATAAAGGATTTGTGAATTTTTGGGGAAAATCAGTTTTGAACACTAGGCCAATGTAATATTCGATAAGGATTCATTTTATTCCATCTTATCGCCACTTTACGCCACCCCTTTTCTCTTTTTACCCTCCCTCTTCTTCGTCTTCTTCTTCATCTTCGTCTTCTTCTTCCTCGTCTTCTTCTTCTTTTTCTTCTTCTACTACTTCTTCTTCTCTTCACTTCTTTCTCTTCATATGCTCCACCCTCTCTCTTCCACCTTCTCCCCCTTCCACTCCTCATCATCTTGCTCATTTTTTCTCTTTATCTCTTGTTGTCATCAGAGGTTCTCAAAATTTGGTACATAGATTAAGATAATGTACTTTACATAAACCCACAAATTGTGCATTGCCAATTAATTTTGCTGTTTATTCAATGCAGTTTTCAAAATATCAGTTACTTCATATATGATAACATTCTAATATAATCTAAACCTGTCGTGAGGTAATGGAATAAAAAGGCCATTTCTATCCGTTGCGAATTACGGACCTTTAGCATGACGACGGTATGGCCAATCACAACGTTATTTCTCAAGCGCGGGATAATCTATAGCGGGCCGCTAAGGTTGAGAACTGCTAACAAGACGGGAGTGCCAATCACAAGTTAGCTCGAAGGTTCATTCAAAAAGTAGCGTTGTGTTGGTGCACCCTTCTGGAACGGACCTTAGAGCTAAAGTTGTGATCAGCCCTACCGTCTTCTATGCTAAAGGTCCCTAATGTGAGAGGGGCGGGAACGACTTTATATGAAGGAATCTGCGATCAATATCACATGGGGGCAAAACTGTCCACTTTCTTCCAACGAAAAAATGTTTACCGGATCAAGATACTCTGAAAGTTTATAACATTTTGCATTTTTTCTTTCCGTTTTAGTGCTACAATGCTATCTACGTTAGATATGAAGGAAGTTCGGTTTGTCTAAAACAACATGTGACGAATCTGATTGGCTCAGGGGGTACTTTCTAAACAAAGTATGTTTGCAACAGATATGCTTATTGGCCACTTTGGCAATTCCTCCGCTAGTGCAAACAAATGAAGGTCATGTTTTTCTGTTCAGAAATGAAACCCGTTTCATTTGACATGGAATTAACTTTTTCTGTGAGCGATCCATTTACGGGACAAATTGATTTTTTTAATTATTTTTTTTCTCGAAAAAGGACAACATTATAGCTTTAAGACAAGGGCGGTGTTTCACCAAGATAAGAAAGACTTTACGAACGACTGGTATCATTTCTTGTACTGAATGGACGGGAATCTTTTGCATATCCCACTAATCAAGGTACTCGTGTCTTTCTAAAAGTCGTTCGTAACTTTAAAAGTGTCTCCTTTTCGTATTTCTCCTCCGGTATGAGGTCGCTCTACCTTCGTCGTGGTGTAGCGGTTCGGACTCTCGCCTCTTAACTAGAGGGTCGATGGTTCGAATCTCTCCCAGGGCATTAATTTCCTTCAGCAAGAAATGTACCCATAGTGTGCTGCACTCAATCCAGGTGAGGTGAATGGGTACCTGGCAGGAATATTTATTCCTTGAAACGCCAAGTGCGCTAATGAAGTGGCTGCCGGGCTAAAGCCAGGGTAATAATGCCGCAATTGTAGAGCGCTTAGAGAATTCTTAGAGTTGATTTAGCGCTATATAAAAGCCGTTCATTATTATTCCTCTCTCCCCCTGCCCCCCCCCCTCTCTCTCTCTCTCTCTCTCTCTCTCTCTCCTTCTTTCTCCCACCCCTCTCTCTGTTACTTACTTCATAGAAGGGGGGTGGGAGTAATTGTCAAAATGTTGTGATCAATATCTCGCTCAATTACCTAAAATTTGACGGGTGAGCTGTGAAGTCATGAAATGTTTCTCTCGATTTCTCAATCCAGTGTGAAATCTCGTTAATGTGGAGCAATAAACAGCAAGGACCAGACATGCATGGAGGGAAAGGCAATCACCATAAACACTGAATGTGCTGAAAAGGAATGTTCAGATTTAGCCTGGTTTAATCACTGTGAGCAGAAGGGAGAAAGACCTGGGACAAAGTAAGCAACCGCCATTCAAGCATGACCAATAGCTACGTGGGCACAAATGAAAATCCCTTCTTTCTTATTCTGTGGAAGATTGCTAAATAAGAGCTGCACCTAGGACTTTCTTTTGTGATCATGAAGATATATTGAATGCTTGAATGAAGTTGTTTACTCTGTCCCAGTCCTTTGTCCCAGTCCTTTGTCCCTTCTGCTCACTGTGAAGTATTTCTTAATCAAAGATGTTATTCAAATTGTCCATTTTTAGGTTTTTTCCGCCAACGTCGAAAGAAAGGTTATTTTAAGAATTGTAACATTAGTTAATCATTCAAATCCAATATTTGAATAATTTTGCCTGCAATCTATTTTCTCAAAGTCATCTCTTTTTATCAATATCTTGTAATCTAATGGTAGTTTGAATTTTGAATCCACTTTCAAGTTTGAATCAACTCTATAAGGAATAATAAATCCAGTAAAATTAAAGTTACCAAAAGTATTTTACCGGTTTCGGCTATTCGTCACGAATGTGATAATATTGAAAATTGTTAAATTAATATTGATATTACCAAGTGCGAAATTATTTTCAATAAAAGGTCAAACCTTCTTCACACTTTTTCATCAACCATATTAAAAAAAAACGGCTTTTGAAAAGGCAGGTTCAGATGTTTGATCCGCCCTTACTCTGTGAAGCAGATTGGAACAAATGCTGATCTCCCTGCTTCGTAAGAAGATTAGACATTTTTAAAATGCCCTTTTCCCTTTAAATTTTTGGAATGGCTTGTCAGTATGACTACAACCTACCAACCCACCCCCTTGCCAAATATTGGATCCGCCCTTCGTCTGTGAAGCACATGGGAACTAAAACAGAGCTCGCTGCTTCAAGAGCAGATTAGATAATCTGAGATGACGTTTCTAATTAAACATATTTTTGGATGGATATGGCTTATCATACCAGCTACCTCCCCCCCCCCCCCCCCCCTTATAAATGCATTGGATCCGCCCTCGGTTAACGAAGCCTATGGGAGCTTTAAAAAAAATAACTCCCCTCATACTTCGTGAGCAGATTAGATACTTTAAGATGACTCCTCTCTTTAAACATTATCTTTTTTGGATGAATATGGCTTACCCCCCCCCCCCCCCCCCTCCCTAACAAATACTTTGGATCCGCCCTTTTCTGTGAAGCACGTGGGATCTAAAACACAGCTCCCTGCTTCGTGAGCAGATTAGATAATTTGAGATGACTTTTCGCGCCAAATTCTGATGAGAGATGAAGACAATTTTTCATTGACGTATACCCAGCTCAAGTTACACTTCCAATAAAAGAAGCCATATTTTGTTCCTTAAAGGGTATATTCATAAATGTGCAGCATAGTTATTTTAGATTCTACTGCGCAAATGGCGTCTCTGCACTCTTTCTCATTTCTATATTGTTTACATGTGTATAATCATTAAAATCTCTCACTATTATATAGACATTTTTCCAACTATTTCTTGTAGAGGGTTAGCGCCATTAACCCGTTTAGTCTTGAAAAGCAACAAAAACGTTAGTGAGTCTATGGGGAAAAAAGAAGCTCTACTGTTTCAATGCAATTTATGGCAAAATTTAGAGCAATATGGAGTTGAGCATTAACATAAACGCATACTGCTATCCTAAAATGCGTCTTGTGTTTCTATGGTATTATCTTTGAAATCTAATTTCCCATTACAGACAATTTGAAATGTAAATAACAGATTATAAGTAATGATATGTCAGGACAGCATGATGAGTCTTTTAAGACCAAAATTACTTAAATGATTTTGGTATCATTATATTTTATAACCTTAGCATTTGCGTCGGTATGAATCTACAATTTAAGGTTGAAAGCGTAAAATGACCCACATAAATGATTATCAATGACTCATTTGCATTAGAAATCAGTAAGAAAATACATTAATCAGTCAATCTACTCCAAACCTCAACAAGTTTTACGTACATGCACAATAATATGTCTAACACTGGAAACGTTCAAGCAGACTTACGCGTAAATATGATATATATATTGGCCAGTGGCATCAATGTCTACAAAAAAATAATTTTTTCGAAAAATGCAGACTAATACTTATTTCTGAACAACGGAGTTAGAAAGACCTTCTACACATTAATTCTTTCACATCATATATACATTGATGTCTTGTTCCATTTAGTTTTGAGGAACTAATTATTCAGCTTTACAAGATATTTAAGGGGAAGAATGTCTCTATTCCCTGTAGTATTTCTCCCTAATTTTCTTTCCCGAGAAGTGCATCGATCCACCATTTTCCCTGTAATTATTATTTACATAAAGGCTGACTCACAGCTATGCATTTTTAACCTTTGTCGGCCAATCGTTTTAAACACAAAGACACAGGTCTTACGGTGACTGACGCTAGGCGTACGCTCCTTGAGCGCAAGCCGAACCCCAGTCCACCGTCTCATCAACGTATAGTGTGTGCTAAGGAAGCGTTTCTAATTGTCAAAAACGCTGTACCAAGGTAGGCTAAAAAATGCAAAGATGTGGGTTGGCCTTTAGAATGGCACAACAGCACAATCAGAGAAGTACAGCTCTGAATACGTATAGTCATCACTCTATCATTATAAACTGATTAGTGTTGTAGTAGATGTGATGAAATGCAATAAGATGAACCAGTTCGCTCCAATCCTTGTCTAAATTTGCATCAGACGACCATTACCTATCACTATTCGCTTTTAGTACATGTTTTTACTCAGAGTCTGAAAGTGATAACGTAGTACAAGGTTGGATAGAGCATTAAAGACATTGTTCAACATTGTTTAGTTTATAAAAAAAATCCCAACTGTCGTATTCTAAATTTTACCTAAACGGTTGATAGTGTACATAAACTAAGCTGCAAAAATATTAGGCATCAAAGTCAACGTTTAGTGCTTAAAAACAGTAACAATTAAGGATTGTCATCTACATGAGCACAATGAGTGATAAAGCGACGTTGAACGCTATATTCAATTTCCATATTATCTTAAAAATGCCTGTATAATTTCTTTATTCTTTCCATTTGTTTTAGTTTCTTAGTCAATCTGAATTCAATAGCATAGATCACACATCTCGATTTGAGATTTTTTTTTCAAATATCAAAGTCTTATAATCTGTGACAAGGAAAAAGGTACCACAAATGATCTTTACATGCTATAGAGCGCTAATGGTTCTGTGAACAATGTTAAAGACTTGAAGTCACCCATTTGCTTCATTTAAAACAAGAGACACTACACACATTAGTTGATTGTTAAATTTCGTCAAAATGTAATGTTTCCGTACTAAGATGGTTCTTATACCGTAAAATGTTCTAAATTACCTCAACATTAACTTTGCGACTCTTTAACATTGTTCACAGAACCATTAACGCTCTATAGCATGTAATGATCATTTGTGGTACCTTTTTCCTTGATAAAGAGTATCATAGAATTTGCAGCTTATTACGAATGTTGACATAGTGTTGTACCAATACATTGACCGTTACCTATAAATATCGTTCATGGAAAGGCCCGTCACATATTTGCATTAATAGCCAACACAAGCCCATCACTAAATAAGATGATCTCAAGATCCATATGTCATTATTCACATAATCATTATGCAAGATACGCTTGGCTGAAGCTGAATTTCTTCGGACTGCACACATATTAGCGTTAGCCAAGGGTCCATCTTTTGTATTTCTGCGCAGATGGAACGTTAAAGGTGCAACCCAACCTCAGAGGTTTGTCAAAATAAGTCTAAAGTGACAGTCATTCCATACTGGTTTGCTTAGTGCATTGCGTCACGTTAAAGTCAAGTCTAGAAAATGAGGGAACGTTTTAAAGAGATACTGGAATTCTAAGGAAAAAAGAAGAATTTCAATCATAAAAAGCCTCCCGGGATATAATGCATACATCATGAAATCGGTTAATGAGAATATGTGTCACAAGTTGTTTTATGATGAAAAACTATTTGCTTTTGATAGCTCTCCTTCATTATCATGATTATTTTATCCTATGACATTTGTCACATTTCAAAAATTTTGAGGATGTACTGTACATGCTTTGTATTTATTTTACTGGAAATGAGAAAAAGTGAATTGAAACTGAACTGGATAGTTGAATATGATTAAGATAGCTTTAGCTCCCTAAGGTAAATATATAATATATAATATATCAATTCATCAATAACATACGGACATGCAGACATGCTTTACAAACTATAGACCTTGCCATTTGAGAGCAAGAATCTGAGAGAGGGGGGTAAATACGCCAGGTGTGAAAAATGTTACCCTTGTGAAGAGGAGGTGTTGGGCGGAGATTGCCCCGGCTCTTCCAACGGCTAAATGGTCTGCGGGCACTAAAAGCATGAAAAGTGAAAATGTCATGCAATCACCGGGGCATAGAACACTACGGGAATGGTGGGATGGGGTGAACATGACGATATATTATTTTCTCAACCCCATCTTTTCTCCTTAGATTTAGGTGTACAGATGACAAATCAATATTTTCCGAGAAACGAAGAAAGGAAAAATCTATTGATAATTCCCTGCCAATTTCTTACTGCTTTTAAGTGACCTAGCGATTAAATTGTTTAAAGGGGAACTAAACTCAGACATTAAATTGTGACCATTAAATGAAGAAAAGTAAGATGAACAAAAAAAATTAGGATCTAGATCTGTAAAAATATAGACTTTTCCTTATTATCCATTACCACATTTACATTCCCTTTCCAATAGGCAAAGGAAATAAATATGATTCCAAGTCATCTTCCCTTATCGAAAATTAGTAAATGTTTGCGGCTGAAAATATTCGATTATTAACATTAAGTTTAGGGGCCTATTAGCTACAAATTGAGAACGAAAACAGCAACGTCGTGATAAGAATATTATTTGCCCCTATTTTGCCCCATTAATCAAAACGTGTACCGATGCCTGAATGAATTATAAAAATACACGTACAGAGCCAGTCTAGACGAGGATAACAGGATGAGCATGAGTAGTATACTCTTAATATCTGTTGTCATATAGAAAACCCTTTTCCAGACACAGTCTAGCATGTGTGATTTATTTTAAGGTAGCTTCGGGATAAGATTTCAACATGAGCCCTAAGAATTTTTATAACTACCCCCCCCCCCCCCAAAAAAAAAAAAACCCACAAAAAAACCGTCACCTTCTAAAGTACGTGTTCGGGAATCCAACTATGAATCTATTTGTAAAGAAAGTGCATAACTTTCCCGTATATCTTTATTATAAACGCACATCACCAACTTGCGCAAAGCCCGACGTATAGCCATACATGCATGTGCCAAAGTAGCTGTTTAACCCTAATCAGGCCGGGATTTTTGAGCAATGCCACAGCC
>BQKZ01002569.1:51223-80294 GCA_036244855.1 Temnopleurus reevesii
AAACCCCCCCCCCCCCCCCCCCGTTGTCAAATATTGAATACACCAGTGCCCCAATCCTCCCCACCCCGGTCCAAGCCCACAATTCTCTTCAGCTATGGACTATATGATGAGTGAATTCACAGTGACAGACAAAATACCAAGGACTCACTTCTGAATATCTTGTGCTCAGTTGAGTATTAAGGTATAGGCAGGTTGAGACAAACTAGAAACCAAAAGCACGAAATGCCAGAGATATGCCATCCAGAAATCGTATTGCGGGAGTTATGTAAGGGGGGAGAGGGGGTGGTGTCTGTAGAGTGGACAACGTATTGAACGCTTGAAGTTCACATATTGATCATTTTCATTTTCATGGGCAATTATTATTTTCAATCGCAAATATTAAAAATTAAAAAAAAATGTTTATGCATTACATTGTCTGAGAGATATTCTTTATCATATTTGTAAAAAATTAACAAATGAGTAATAAAGTAATTTCATATGAAATAGTTAGATTAATTAATGAATGAATAGATAAATAAATGAATGAATGAAGAAATTGATAAATAGATACATAACGCTCGTTAAAGCGCGTTATAACACACGTTCGTGCAATATAACAAATTTGTTGCACAGCAATGGCAATATGTCTTGTACACAGCCTATTTAGTATAATGAAATAAAACGCATGATGGGGATTAGACATAACCTCTATACGATGTGATCACTTGACAGAAAAATAATTTTATCTACATTCAAACGGGAGAATAAAAATCTCACACCAGTGATGTAAGAGAGATTATCATCCATCGCATAATTGCATGATATGTTCTTCATATTTAAATATCACAAAATATCATTCAATTGCACAGAGCTAAGTGAATGTGAAGGATTGAATCATTACACATACATAATGAATGATAACTATATCAGAGATACATTTTTCATAATCCATTTCTCATGTCTGTAAAACACATCAGAAAATCCATTAGCAATTCCCTTCATCTATCCATCAGTGTGCAAATCGCTTTAAAGATAGAAATGGATGTCCATTTCGACCTATATTTTCTAAACTAAATGCCGTCATCATGATGAAAAAGGGGCAATGCTTTTAATATGTGATGACATACGAGTGCGTGTTCTTCAGTGGTATTTTCTCTTCAGGTCCAGCGAAAAGGCCAGATGGATAAATTTCCTGTTTTTAAGACATGAATAGACACACGACAAAGCGTGTTACGTTGATAAAAGATCAATCCAAATTCGCACAAAAAATATCAATCAAAAGCATGTATTATTCACGTGTAATATCAATAGTAGGTTGGGAGGGAATAAACCCGTCTGATACCATTAATTTTCAAGCTTATGATGAATGTATTTTAAATGAATTGACACCATATTTTCATATCTTAATATTCATACCTTGTGATAAATGTTCCTTACCATTTTAAGATAAATCGACACGATATTGACATATTTAATTTCCATACCTCATGATAAATGCTCCTTATACCATTTCAAAATAAATTTACACGAATTTTCATATTCAATTTTCATACCTTATGATTAATGTCCCTTACCATTTTAAAATAAATTGACACGATATTTTCATATTTCATCTTTATATCTTTTGATGAATGTCCCTTACCATTTTAAAATAAATTGACACAATACTTTATATCCAAATTGTCTTACCTTTTGATAAATGTCCCTTACTATATTTAAGTAAATTGACAAGATTGATTTTAATAATATCTAATCTATTAAGATTAGTTTAATCCAAGTTCAAATCATTAAAGTCCATCCAAGTGGACAAACATCATTAACTATCGATTTGATTTAGAAATTTTTATTTGATAGATTATTAATTTCATTTATAGATTTACCTTAAATCACTGTCCATCACAATCACTCAGCAGAGTGGATACGTGCGCTATATAAATTGCATCTATTATATAATATTATTGTGAATGAAAATTGATTCTGTAAATGCCACTTGCTTTAAAATGAACATGGATGACATCTTTTTATGATAATTTGAAATGCATTTATGTAAAAAGTGTAACGTTTTTACTGATACACTCAATATATCAGATAAATATTAGTCTGCTTTATGGCCAACTCACACCTTTGAGTTTTTAGCCTGCGTCGGCCCAGCGTTTAAAAAAATTAAAAACACACTCCGAGCGCACAGTATACACGAGCTGACATTCGGCTTGTGCTCAAGGAGCGATGACCTGCGTCTTTTTGCGTCCAGAGAGCGTTTTTAATCTTAAAAAAACGCTGGGTCAACGCAGACTTTATACCCAAAGGTGTGAGTCGGTATTTGGTGATGGAAAACTTCGAAGGTGGATCGCTCCGTGAAGGCCGACTCACATCTTTGCCTTTTTCGCATACGTCGGCCCAGCGGGGTTTTTTTTTTACAATTAAAAACGCTTGTTGGACGCACGAAGACGCTGGTCATACGGTGGGCTGACGTTCGAAGTACGCTCCTTGGGCGCGAGCCTAATGTAAGTCCAACTTCTGATCAGCGTATACTGTGCGTTCGGGGAGCGCTTTTAAACTTCAAAAAACGCTGGGTCTACGCAGACTTTACACCCAAATGTGTGAGTCGGCATTTAGTGATGGAAAATTCGGAAGGTTGATCGCTCCGTAACAATCTCTATAATCTTCTGAGAGGATGAATACTTTGACAGATACCAGACTACTCCACATGGTGTACCGTAAAGGCCGACTTTCACCTTTGCGTTTTAGCTTGAATCAGCCCAGAGATTTACACTCCCCGAGCGCACCGTATACGCTGATCAGACGTTTGGCTTGCGTTCAGGGGGCGTACGCCGAACGTCAGTCCACCGTATGACCTGCGTCTTTGTGCGTCCTGGGGGCGTTTTCAATTGCCAAAAACGCTGGGCCGACGAAGGCTAAAGACGCAAAGGTGTGAGTCGGCCTTAATTGTCTGCTGTCTTTTAGCACTTTTGTATACATTTTTAAAATATATTGCTTAAATAATGTGCCCAACAAAGTCGTGTTGTGCATCCATGTTCATCCAACTTGGGGATTTTTATAGAATATTTTTTGTATGCTTGTTAAATAAGGTGATGCTTGATTTTATTGTAAACTTTGTTTGAGAATATGGTGAATATTTCATTACTCGTTTTTTATTTATGCAATAATGAAAACAACTATGCACATAAAAATTTACTAAATATTTGGAGGACTGTAAAAGTGGTTACAGAATCAGTTGGAAGATACTTTAGTTGGGTTTTTTATCATGACAAATTAAAAGTGTTTTGACCATGATGTTTTAATTACTGTTAGTTCACAATTTTTCGGGCTTTTATGTTTGTTTGTTTGTTTGTTTTGAAGGGTCATGCTTTAAATTCGTTGCACTAAAAAGAAGTATCACAAGGGGCCTGTAAAATAAAAGAGATACGATTAATTGAAAATTGATCTTATCTCTTTTGGTAATCGTTTTTGGCAAAATTATTTCCTTTTTTAATGTAACGGATCCAATTCTTTATCCATTGTACCCTTAATTCATTTTGAATTTGTCACTTCCACATTATCTTACGTGTCATATTTATACAACAGAATTAGGCAGCCAACAAATATAATTTTCAATCTGACTGCCCCTCGGATATCATCTGTCAACCTTTTTGGGGGCTCGCATCAGCGGGCGTTCAATTTCGTGCACTGCTTATTTTTCCCTCCCCCGGTGACAGCAGACGTACGCGCATGTGCAGAAAGTCAAAGAATGTGGTTGTAAATCGCTGTTTCTTCTCTCAACGCCAATTCATCAAGGGGCTGCGATTAGGGAGAGGATCAACGTCGCAAAACATCTCGTTCCAAGCCTCTTTCCTTTATTTATAGAGACGCCCATCCTCACTTTTTAAAGGTTTCTTAATGTTGGAGAGACATCACGCCAATGATTTGAGGCAAATGCGCGGAATTTAAATGAAAACGACGATCCGACGACGATCAACAAACACGATCATGGCCACGATCGGCTGATGTTGATCGATGAACGGATAAACGTGTGGTTTGCGTTAATGCGTTGCCATGGGGATGAGCTTTTGTTTTAATCAATTTAATTTATTTCTATAATTCAGACACGTATCAATAATCAATACCTTCAAGTTATTACAAATCATTACAGGTGTGATGTCAAATAAAATTGTCTAAATTTGTCTACAGGATAATATTTTTATTTACAGCAAACTTGTAAAAATTTAAATACCATGTACAGTATGTGTTGTAATATTATAACTTTTAGGAAGACCGTGCATTTTGCAGTTTTTCAGTCAGTTCTAATGTCATTTTTTTTCCACACAGAAAAGGAGGAAACAAATTCTCAAATTATTTTCGTTTAATTTCAAATGATTCAGATTTAAATCCAGCTTGTTAATATAATATTCCAATGAATAACATTGTACTTTGTTAAAAGTCTAACAAAATTTTAATATACCTGTAATATGCTGCACCCTTGAAAGTGAGAAACCTCAGACAATATGTAAAATTGATTATCCACTCCATAAACTTCGCATGCGGATAGCTTTTATCATTAGCATATAGCCTGTTTCAGTACAAAATGTCTGCATGTCTCAGTGCAAAACGACTTCTAGTAAAACAAACAAAACTAATGATAAATAATGATAATAAATGAAAATATTATCGTCTATTCTATTCAGCATAAAAATATTATCAAGAAACAATAGACAAATGCAGCAAAGAGAATGCTAAACGATATATGTGCCTTCTAAATCGTGGTGAAACAAAAATTTATTTTATTCTTCTGAATTCTTGTTACGTAGTGGGTAATTGATGTTTTACTGATAAATTATAGTGGCTAACTTGTAAATTCATCCAATCGTTCTGAAGGTATGAATATTCTATCGCACACCTGCTTTTAGTATTATTTTTGTCTGACTGCGAGATTTATCAGACGTATATCTCCGCATCTCAGAACACGAGTGGCTGGGTTGTTAACTTAATTTGATTTGAAGATTGCGCCAGAAATGCCCTATTTCAACTTCATTATTCAATAATGACAGAACGTATAATGGAAATCACAGCATTGCAACTCATATGAATTTCTCTCCGAATAAATGAAGTCTTTGTTCTCTGCTTCTTCTGACGTTTAAATCTTCCTCCTCTTCTTCTTTTTATTTCTTCCAACTTCTTGTTTTTGTTCTCATTCTTATTCCTCTTCTTCTTCTTCATCATCATCATCATCACCACCATTTCCGTCCTCTTTTCTTCTCCCTGTTCTAACTTTTTTCTTGTATGTTTTCATTTCTATCACTCTGGGACAAGTTATTTTCAACATTGCAATACGAATCTCTTTCCTCTTTCTTCTTCTTCTTCTTCTTCTTCTTCTTCTTCTTCTTCTTCTTCTTCTCCTCCTTCGCCTCCTCCTCCTCCTCCTCTTCTTCCCCATCATCATCCTCCTTCTCCTCTGCCGCATTTATAATCTGATTCATCATTAACATTATCATCACCAGCATTATCATCCTTATCTTTATTTTTCCCTTTTTTCGTTTTCCCCCTTTCTCCTTCTTCTTCTTCTTCTTCTTCTTCTTCTTGTTCTTCTTCTTCTTCTTCTTCTTCTTCGTCTTCTTCTTCTCCTCCTCCTCCTCCCACGTCTAAATATTTGTATCATGAATATAATAGAACATAGAATATTTTGAACTTAATCGGAATTGCACATTTAATTGAAAAAGTTGCCATTTTAAAGATTCCATGACACATATTTAGCTGATTCAACATAATGGATTATCCGATTTATTTTCTTTTCTATGCATTTATTTTTAAGTCGCTTCCCCTTTAAATTATATATTTACTGAAAACATGTACATGCATAATGATAATCAGTCATGAGTGTTTTCTATGTGAAAACCGCATGCTACGAATCACTTGAAATCAAATTAGAAAGGGATAATAACTCACATTTCTAGTTGCGACATTCTTGGCTAAATATCATCACGTTGTCGTAATTATGATAACATGGGATACACATTAAACTTGTCAGCTGAATAAAATATTATGTAGTGCGCATTTGGATTTGATATAGATGACAATGTTTCGCATGTGTTCGTATTTTATTTGTAGGCTCATCAAGCAAGCGGCAGCTATCCTCGCATGTCCGAATAGTGAACTTTTCAAATTTTGTTACAGTAATATGCTTCTTTCATCATCTTTTTTTGCAAAAAAGCACATGAAAACAATAATTACAATTTACACATAGAAACAATGACATGACCAATTAAATACTAACTTGTTCATATGGGCCTGTATAAAATAGAGTGATACATTATTTTGCAATTAGTCATATCGCTTTGGTACACATTATCATCAGTTAAATTGCGTCTTTCATGTTATAGGCCCAAGATGGCATAACAAAAAGAGGCTGATCCAGGATTTGCCAAAAAGGGGAGGCGATGATGAAAAGTATTTTAACAAATGTGATCACTTTATACAAAAAGTGCGCCATGGTCCCTTATGCCCCCCCCCCTCCCATCTTACCTGACCCATGCTCTATATATACATGTATGTGAAAGTGTAATATTTTGAATATTGATTAAGTCACACTCCGAACTCATTACTTCTATCAATATTAATTTTAACCCTCCTTTCTGTCCTCCCCCGCGTGGATTGGGGAGGGTGCATGCATGACAAACGAGCAGTAAAAATAAATTGAGAACATGCAACTTTCTTTGATGATGAATATTTATCAGTTTATTCTCTCTTTTTTCAATTTTTGCTTATCATCTCGCTAACATTTTTTTTTTTTTTTGGGGGGGGGGTGTTTTGTTGACCCTTGTTTGATTTATCAAGCCGCCCCATCCAACACGCACACATACACTATTGGCAATCGCTTCTATAGTTTCTTCCTCTTTAATGCCAGTGGCTACATTAAGAACATCCCGCCCTTTTCTCAGGTGTTCTGAACTCTCATTCAGATAAATTTACCACGTTCACAGCCAGAACCCTGCGGTAAAAAATCCACTGGCGATGAATTGAGAACTAAACAAATAGGGTCTGGAAAGTGTTAAGGACCTCAACAAATTTGTCCGGCGGAGATTGCGCGTTGACTTTTTACATATAGCACCCAAAGCAGGAGCATGGTTGCTGAATACCAATATAGGAAATGAATATCGTCCCTAAACATGCTGAATATGACTTTCACATGCATTCACAATTCTTTTATTAGCGTTAATAAAGCCATGCACCTGTCACCTAAACCTAACTCCGCTTTTGACTTTCTGATTTTATCTCGGTCATTTCGTTGTTTATGGGTATATATATATATATACACACTTCCCTGTGAACAATACGATTCTACTCGTACTGTTTTCTCTATCCATAACATTCAAGTTAGTAATATTATAGAACAGGCTTTGATATAAAATATGATAGTCGATCTTAGACTAAAATTTGGCATAATGCATATTATAATCCAGAAAGATGTGAACGTGGAATGTATATAGGAAGAATTGTCCTTCAACATTCCCAACGCTATACCCAATGCAGGACTATAGGCGAAAATCTCAAAATGGTATTTGCCTCATCTTTTAATATATACAATCACACGTCTCGCACTGCCCCTCTATGCCCCCTCCGCTCCGAATCTTAGAGTCATTATACGTCATGGCAAATTATTGTCCTTGTGCAAAGTTCCATGAACTGTACACAGCGTCAAATCGCACTCTGTAGTATAACCCTGGATCTAAGAGAGCCTAACTTTAATCCCCGCTGGATAAACTTACTCTAGTGTTTTACAATCTACCGTAGATCGCTTCTCAACTGGTCGCGAGGGACTCGGCGGATTTACTTTCTCATGCATTTTGACGGGTCTATGAATAAATATCCATTGTCACCTCACGGGGTAAACTTCAAATGTGCTCTTGAAAAACAAATTACCCCTTTTGAGTAATTTCCCTCTGATAAAATTAGAACCTTTTCCATGACAACGACATTGCACATTGCGCACTTCACCTTTACATGACGTACGTGACAAAAACATACACCTTCTATTTTTATATAGAGGTATTCAAATTGGAGTTGCTCTACACATTGACCACAGAAGGCTTTCCTGTCAAAATTACAAGTTTATTGTTGATATAATGAAATTGAATTTGATAAACAATCAAATGGGAGATTTTTCATACAATCGCATACAGACTGATCATATAGTATTTCATATCACATGTGAATTTCGGTAGATGCTGCATTTTGAAATATGATGATTTACTCATACTTAAGTATTTGTGGCATGAAAATGCATTAAAATTATTTGCATAGTTATATATATATATATATATATATATATGTATGCCATAATTCTCAATGCAGTAATTTAACACAAAGTCATTTGTATAAATTAATATTGACAGAAAGCATACATCAATGCATTGAAAGCAATTTCTGAAAGTCGTCCACCCCATTTCATGATAATACTAAAAGTTGTAAACTGTATACTTCTTTTGCCAAAACACGTTTTCTAAATATTTGTTGATTTATATGAAACTAAACAAAAATATGGTCATACTCAATACTGAATCATGCATTTTTGAAATGCAAAAATAAGATGATTTCAGTCGATATAGATCTAGTAAAAATAGAAACAGAGGAATCTTACCTGAAATGACTGCATGGATGAATGACAAGTACCCCCGCCTTCCTTAACCGAAACTTTTCCTTTTGCAAACCTTTCTTGCTTCCAAAAAGTTTCATGGATAGTCTGTTGTCTGACGGCTGCAGGACAGTCCACAGCTGTCTTTGGAGGAAACCGACGGGTTTGGCCTGCATGCCCGGTGGCTGGTCGGTCCCCTGGGCACCGGTATCCCTCTCCTCAATAATCCCCAAAATATCAAGGGTGCTTGTCCCACAACCACTTTCCCCGGGTGCTTGTTTGACCGGGCTATTGATGCCGTGGCGGTCAAGATACGTTAAAAGATCCTGTTTCTCGTCCGTAAATGCATGCTCTAGTTTCACAAGGGTATCGTGACTGTCTTCATTGCCATCGTCAGCCCAGACAACATCCTTATGCTGCAGGTTCCCATTTTGGTGCGAGACGGGAAAAATCTTCGACGGTCTCCGCCCCTTGCTTTCCTTCTTCACTACAGGAGGGGTCGGTGTTCTGGCCGGGCTAACATGGATGAGGTTATCATCTTGCTTCGGTTTAATTTCTTCATCAAGGTTTTGAGCAGACTGATCGGCCTCGTCGCTTGGCTCACCGTTGGTTTCCTTGCTATCCATAATGAGTTTTCTCGTGCTAATAATGTTGATGAAGAAGTCCGGCCGACCAGTATTGGTTTTCCATATTTATCCACTGACCTGTTTATTCCTTCATGTTGCCAAAAACGGGCCAGTGAAATGCTAATTCATGTTGTTTCCTTTTAAAATTGTCATTTTACTGGGGTATTCCTGGATAAAGTATTCCCCTGTGTTTCGGTTTGCTTGTATTTTCTTTCTCTCGCGGGCATTCACCAAGCACTGTGGGGGAAATCCGTGAGAAATCTGTGCGATGACGTCACGTAGCGACGCTTCAACCAATCAGACGCGGTGTTTTAACCCGCACACTCTACAGCGTAAGATTTACAACTCGTTGGCCAATCAGGCGCGCGGTCTCAAACAATAGCATTACGTAGGATGCATTATGACGTCAGCTCGTGTACGCGCTTGAGGTTTTGCAGGTGGATTATCGTGGGGGGGGGGGGGTGATGTGGAGCGCGCTTTGCTTATCTCTCGACCCTGGGAAAACTTAATGTTTTGCTCTCTTTTACAATTGATAATCAATTTGATAGTCCTCATGTTATCAATGCATAATGAAGGGTCATTATGAGATAAAGGATATTATGTGAATTACCAAAAAGAAAAAAGAACAAGCTAGTATAAAATTTGTATTCATTGTTACTGGAGTAAAATATGTATTGGAAATAGCATTTTATGATTATTATTTTTTCATATACCGTCTGCTCCTTTTCATTCTTTCTTCTTCTTCTCCTCCTACTTCTTCCTCTTCCATATTCCCTTCTTCTCCTTCGTTTTTTTTTATTTTTTTAAATTCTTCATCACTTTTCATATGTTGCTGTTCTATTTTCTTTTCCTAATATTCTATTTAATTCTTTCTTCTTCTTCTCCTCCTACTTCTTCCTCTTCCATATTCCCTTCTTCTCCTTCGTTTTTTTATTTTTTTTAAATTCTTCATCACTTTTCATATGTTGCTGTTCTATTTTCTTTTCCTAATATTCTATTTAATTTTCTTTTATTGTGTTGTTCTTATTATTCTTCTTCGTCGTCGTCTTCTTTCTTTTCATTGTTCTCTTTCCTCGGCCTCCTTCTCCACTTCTTTTTCGTTTGTTTCTTTCTTTCTTTCCGTCCTTTTTCTTTTCTCTTTAGCATATTTCTTGTCCCGGATTACTTATCAAGTCAACGCCAAAATCGCAATAAACTAAAATATTTTTGTTTCATTCATATCCCCTATAAAAAGAAAACAAATTTGAATTCATGTAACTATTTGAAATCAACAAACCACGTTATGTTTATAATAATTAATGTAAAAGTAGCACAAACATTAATTAAACAATTTTTTTTTACAACACTATGCCCCATTTCCTTTATTTAGCATTCATTTCAAATTCATAATGTCCTAATTAAACTTTATTAATAATGTTTCAAAAAAGACATTTTTTCATTTTAAACCAAATTCGACAGGATACCTTTTAAATCCCCCTACAACTGTACAACTTCTCAACTCGCTTCCAGTCATGAATGATTCAAATGAAACTCATTTCATTTCGAAACATATGTTTCATGCTTCTGTAAATTATCTTCAAAATCAATCATGCTTTCCATGTCGGTTTCAATAAGTGATGTAGTATTTTTGTATCTTGTATTGTATTATATATATGTTTTGTTATATCTCATCTATGATTATTCATGAGCTATCAAGGTATATAATTGGTAAATGGGGCAAACATGGAATCATAATTTTTTCGGATGGGCGATAAAATATTCCTCAGGGGCTTCGCTCCGCCATGTCCTCGGAAAAATATTGCCAGTCCATCCTCAGAAATGTAATTCCAATATACTTCCTCAGAGCTCAGGATACTACATTATATACGCTGTAATTATGTCGGAATTGAAAATAAACTTTGAATTGAATTCCACAGCTGTGTCTGGAGATCATATCTCCGTGTCTAGAAAAGTGAATGCTGCCATCTATGGTAATGTACCAAACAATATCAAAGACTTTGTACACGGTTTTAGCTCAGTTTACTTTATTATCTCCTACAAATTTGCTACCAAAGCAACATGATTGTATTTGCTTATTATTTTATTTGTTCAAGGCTATGGACAAATAAAACAAAAACAAGAATACATTATGAACTTGGGCTTGAACGGGAAAGGTCATTGGTTCGAAACTATGAGCATGCTGCTATAGCCTCCCAAATTACCTCACAAATATTACACCATATGAACAATTCAGAAGAAACTTGAAAACTTATCTCTTCAAAAACAACTAATCTACTGATAATCCTAGTTCTTCTTACTTCTTTCTCTCTTTCCATGTTTCAAGCGCTTAGGGACTTTCGCATGATTGTGTTATGCGCTATAATGATAAAAGTGTTTCATTATTATTTTATTATTATAGAATATTTAACCATTTTATCACAACACGTTTGATAATTATAGGTCACTATAAATGTTAGACTAAAATTCATTCGATTCAGCAAAAGGAAGGAATAAGAATGAATTTCAATGAGATCAACATTTGATTACCTAAGTGGTGGTTTCAATTTGATTTAATTGACATACCTATTTTTCCTTCATTTTAGTGTGCAAAAAAGCGCACAAAGTGTATTCAATTAAAAATTAAATCAATCGACCTTATATTGGCATTAACAATTTTCATAATGCTAATTTGAATGAATACCTCTATCAATTATGTAACGTACGTTTATTCAATTATAAAGAATGGAACATGAACTATATGGTACAAACGAGTTCACAAAAATAATGTCATAATAACGTTCATTCGTACAACTCTGATCAACTTGACTGGGAAACTGATTCATAACACATTGAGGGTGACATCAAGGTTTGCGATTAATCGCTAATAACGATTGATATCAATCGCAAGTCTATGGCAAATCATGTACTAATATTTGCAATCGATCGCTAAATCAAATAGCGAGTAATCGCAAACCTTTATTTTACGGGGCCCAGTATAAACTGAATCGTCATGATGACATCATTAAAATAAACAATTCGTGTCAGGTGACAGCATCAAGACTCACGTGCCTGTTTCGGTCCCTCGGACATGGCTAGTCGATTTTTCTGGAAGGGGAATGTGATTTCATTGATAGAAATACACCAACGCTTTATATGGACCGGTATATCGAGCTAAAGTGGGATTGTCATTATTCATTAAATATTCATTTTCATTCATATTTCACTTAAAAAAGTCCTTATTAATATTGCATTGTTTTACTCTGCACTTTTCAATGAGAGAATTCTACCTACTTTCGCTTGAGTAGTCTAATTACCCCTCTCAAATATTACACTAGGCCAAAAATCTGAAAAGACCGGTCACGTATTGACACCGTGTAAATAGCTTTCTTGAATGAAAGGATCCTGAAACCCCCAAATATCATTACTTTCTCCGTCGTGGTTCATTATCGCAGTGGCCACATAATTTTATACGTTTATGTGAGTGCCCATTATTCTGTTTCTTGTGGAGTTTTGGTGTTTCATATCCCGGAATTGACAAGAAGCGGAGATTGCCAACTTCGTATCCGATACACACAATTGAACATTCTGATCATCAGCGGGAGTGAATATTACAACCTGCCGAAGCAAGCGGGCCGATTGCAAGTTGCTGAGTGGGTACATTTTCTGGGCAGTAAAGCAAACAACAGACAAACAGTTGAGTTAGTTTGCATATTTTGGATATGTCTGCGGGCTCTTTTCCCATTGGGAGTGAGGTGAGGAGGTGTTTTGCAAACATTTATGTGACACAAAGGATAATATTTAACTTTATAAGTTAGCAGAATTTTGGGAACATTTACAGCATAGAAAAAATTATTTTTGAACAGAAATTTAGAGATACAGTGTATATTTTTATTCCTTGAATTGTTTGGATCTGTCACCAGTTATCCAAGTCAAATATAGACCATAGTGATCTGTCAGAGTGCGACTGAAGAGCAGCCAAATCAAAGTTACAACGATGGATGTACTAGGGTTGAAGCTAACTTTGTTGTTCGTCCTCACAATAACCTGCTTCTTTTTCGGGATCATCCCCACAAGATTAGCGAAGATTGTGATGGGCAATGGGAATTACGCTACTCATCTTCAAAACCGAGCAAAGCGATGGATGAGCTTTTTAAGCTGTTTTGGTGGTGGTGTCTTCCTAGCGACGTGTATCCTCGATTTATTGCCGGACGTGAGAGATAAACTAAGCACAGTTTTTGACCGCCTAGAAATATACACAGCGTATCCTGTGGCTGAATTTGTCGTAGCATGTGGATTTTTTCTTGTACTAATAGTCGAGCAAACTGCGTTAGAATGCAAGGAAAGAGGTGGGAGTGCCCCATCAAAGGAACTTCGGGTTACTGTTGCCGATGGTGACGCGAGTGCCCCGCTTTTATTCGAAAACGATGGTGAGGTACGATACGAAGGAACAAGCAATCCCAACAGGGAGTATGGTAGCTTTCCACATGAATGTAACGCAAGTCTAAACTCTCGAGCCACCCTTGAGCGATCTTTATCGAATCCAAGCATGCGGGATCCCAACACGGAGGAACTGGACAACCACGACCTTCACTCACACTCTGCTCTGCGATCGCTGCTCCTCCTCCTCGCTCTCTCGCTACATTCCATCTTCGAAGGCCTCGCCATGGGGCTGCAGACTGACGCGAGCCAGCTCCTTGCGATATTCACCGCCGTCATCATCCACAAGAACATCCTCGCGTTCAGTCTGGGCATGAACCTCGTCCAGAGTCACCTGTCGCGATGCTCCGTCCTGATGTCGTGTCTCTGCTTCGCGATGATGGCGCCAATAGGGATCACCCTCGGGATCATCCTCATCGAATCCTTCTCCGAATTCACGCACAGCGTCATGGATGGCGTCCTCCAGGGCATCGCCACTGGAACATTCCTCTACATCACGTTCTTTGAAGTGCTCCCTCACGAGATGAATTCCAGCAAGGATCGACTTCTCAAGGTCCTGTTCCTGCTCCTGGGTTTCTCAACCATGGCTGGTCTCCTGTTCCTGGATCCCACCATAATCAGGCCAACTTGTTACAGAGGTGCTCAGCCCGTTTGAGGATCAACTTTTCAAGGATCAATTCGTTGATAGGAGTTAATGTAGAAGGACTGGGATAAGCTCAAGGAACGACTCATTATTAAGGTTATTTTCCTCGCCTTGGGCTTACAGTATCAACGATAATTGGTCTTCTTTTTCTGCACCCCACCATCATCAGCCCAACTTTTTACAGCGCTGTGAGCAGGAGGGAAAAATAAATACCTTTCATACAGCTTTCACAATCACTAGATGCACACAAAAGAAATTTTCTCCGCTCTTATTTTGTAGAGAAATGCCAAATAGGTGTCAAATCTGTGCTGTTAATAAGCTTCAGAAACTCCATTCTATTTTGTGTTTATGAAGCTACATGTAATGTAGGCTCGAATGTAGTTGTTAACTTTATCCCTTCTGCTCACAGTGCAGATGGATGCAAATCGGTCTTGGCTCTTTGTGTAATCTTAATGACCTGGACTGGGCTAGAAAACTCTTGCTTTGATTAAAAGCAGAAAAATGAGACGAACAGATAAAAAAAGATTGAAGTAAATCCAACAAGAAATAAGAAAGTTATGAATATTTCAATGATATGACTTAACATCATAATTCATAAATTACTGTACGCAGTAGGACGTACCACGTAACTTTTGGTTACGTGCTTATGATGTGGATCATGCACTTCCTGTCCGTAAGCTTATGATAACTTATCGTTTTTAAAAATCTGTTTTAATCTATCACACTTATTTTTTTTAAATATATTTTAAAACGTTGATTCAATTAATGTATCTGTACCCATGTATATATTGACAACAAAAACACCTTTTTTGCCTTAACTGGGTAAAAAAATGAGGGTTTTAAAACAATAACAATAATAAACTGCTTGCAGAGAAGTGCATGATATACGTCATAATCACATGACCCAACGTTGCCAATTTGACTGATTACAATTATTGGGTTATAATTAAAATACTCATAGGTTTCTTATTTGTTGTGCGATTTCCTTCAAACTTTTTTTTATCCGTTTGTCTGATTTTTCTGCTTTCAATCATCATAAGATTTTCCTGGCCCAAACCAAGTCTTTGGCATGCAGTACAAGTCAGAAATGTTTGGATATAATGCTATATGTAAGAACAAGAATCATTGGGCCATACCCACTGTTCTGAGCTCTATGGTGATAGCAGACAGCTAAATAATTATGACATGCATTGTATGTTTTATCTACATATTGTAGGTCTGTTTTCTTGGTGATTTAAATGTGAGCGTGTACTTAGGCAAGTAAATCCAGCAGACAACTCATGGGAATTACATGTTTTCATTGACAGTTATCAGATTCTCATGAAATATTCATGATGACATGCATTCTTAAAATACCTCAGACTTGATATATCTGTATGGTATCAAGCATTTTTGTCCAGAGATGCCAGCTGTTTCAGAATATCCCTTAGAAGGTAAAATTAAAATGTGAATAGTGCAACAGCTGGACAACAATAACTACATGTCTGCTCTCTGCTAAATTCACTTGTACAATTTAAACCCTGGGATTTATAAGGAAATTTTCTCCCTTGATATTCCGGAATGGTTGGCATCTCAACGTGTCCGGCCATATACCCTATCCAGAAAAGGACTGATCCCAATGGCCTGTATTCCGATAGCGATGTTTAAGTTAACCCTGGTCTAAATCTGTGGTTTAAGTATGGACAGCCAAAAGTTCCAAAACTTTATTTACGATTTGTAATTCTTATGTTAACTAAGAACTCTCTTTCCCCATGCTCTGATAATGTAGAAAACTATTGAAGTTTTTATTCCGAGACAGTTTTAAATACTATGAGTGCCAAATGTGCTGGTAAATTAAACATCAAATTTTATAGATTCAAGCCTTTTTTGGCTTCCCATATTTAACCCACATATTTAAACTCTAGTTTAACTTAAACCTGACATCAGAATACGGGCCAATGAGTCCAGACTTAAGAATATGCAACTATACATGTACTGTAAGACATGTTTGATCAAACGCCAAATTTATACAAAAGTGCCATATGAATAATTATTTTGAAATAATTATGTTGAGATAATCAGAGTACTGTGCAAGAAATTATTTTATTGGAGCCTCTGAGCATTTTTGTTTTTAGAATTATCTAGGTTGCATAGTTTAGTTACATTTATGATTTTTTTGTGTTTTAATGACTTCATTGCTGCAATAGAAATCACTGATTTCTGTTACAAAATTAAGGTACCAATATAGAGTGCATATTCCCATTATTCACATTGGGAGAACTGAGCAGAAAAGTAGATGGAAGTATATTTTGTAGATTAATACTCGTACACGTACTGTACAGTTAAATGCTTGGAAATTAATTTTTTTTCATTGAATATCATAAATTACATACATGCTACATTGTATAGAGCTATCAATTCCTGCGGTATAGTCTGTGTGTGAGCTAAAAATCTAGAAGTACAGTACATTAAAGTGTACTTTGATATTTCTGTGTACAGAAAAGGTACATGTAATGGTTAAACCAATTATAATGAGCCTACATTTATTAATGAAAAGGCAGAAAATGTTACTTTGGAAGTTTATAGTACAGTTTAAGAACCCACGACATAACAGTTTATTTTATGTACGTTGGTATGATTGAATTACGCATTTTTAGTTTTGATTTCTATGTTTTCTGAGTGTACAGTAAGCAACGGTATTGGTTTTATGTCATTAGACCTAAATACTGTCGTAATTGGATACAGTCCTTGTGATCAAGATTAATTACTTTATGGGAGGAACCACTTTATCACACATATTCTATTTACTCTCGGTTTTTACTGTAGGCTATCATTTTATAAGATATTTGACATGTTTGTTTGTGCAAAAATCTTGCATGAAATTGAATTGGTGAATTTATTAGTTGTATTTGGTTTATTGGCTCGTATTTGGGGAGGATTTAGTTCTGGCAATTTAGGGATGTGCAAGTAAAAGTTGCACCCTTTGTACGAACAGATCTATTCAGAAATGGGTATATTTGGTTATAGCATTTGACCTCATTTATTGTCATGCCTTGATCAACAATGTAACAATTCACCTACCCCAAAAGGTTGTACATGTACCATTGTGCACATAACCAAATTGATTTTAGCCCCTTTTTGGTGCCTCATACACATACGAACTTTGTCAAATTATACAGAAAAAATCTCATTGTAGTTCAGGTTTCCGACTTTTAGTAAATGTGTCAATAGAGACAGTTTTTAGGGATTAATCAATCATAAAATGTTCTTTAAATTTTGTAGGCTTTTGCTTTGCAGTGGGTTTCAGTGTATCTTGTGTTTCATACAGAATATTTTAAGAATAAACTTACATTTACATGTAGATGTAGGGGTTTAAAGTTGTACCCTTTGGGGACATATATACATTGTAAAAATCCCATTTTATGTTTTGATCAACAATACATAATGCATTGACCCTTGTACCATTGTGCACACAACCAGACTGAATTTAGGCCCTTTTTTTTTGTTTATGAAGCTTGCAAATACACAAGGAGGGAATGAACATGTACGCTGTAGTTACACTTGTAAGGTTTCAGACAATTACCAGTTTCTGGTGTGTTTTAATAATAGAGACAGTTACATTAAAGGGATTATATAAGATTATAAATTTTTCTATTATTAGGGCTTTAGCTTCATAATGAGTTTCAGTTTGGTTTAGGTATTGAACATAACAATTTTTCTAAAGTGCTTTTGTGAAGTACATAATATCATTGATAGAAACAGATGTAATAATGAACCCGTTCTTTTCCTCCCCCACCCCAAGGCCAAACCTACAACCTGTACCTCTTGGAACGTGAGAAACTTAAAATCAATTGAACTACAGTATTGAAAGGAACAGTTTTTCATGTAGGAAATGGAGGGCTTGTTGGCATTATTTCTCCTCCACACATATTTTTTTTGGTTGCAAACTGCAGTTTTTAGGGTTAGGAATTATATAGCAAGGAAAGAGGTGGCAGAGTTCATATGGGACTTCATTAGGAGGGGGGGGGGGGTCTTATCAGGGAAATTCTACTTTATAATAATGAATAACCATTTGATATGTACTAGTTACAAAGTTTGTCTTCCATGAAGACAAAAGCACTTTAGAAAAATTGTTATGTTCAATACCTAAACCAAACTGAAACTCATTATGAAGCTAAAGCCCTACAAATAGAAAAATTTATAATCTTATAATCCCTTTAACTGTCTTATCAGGGAAATTCTACTTTATAATACTGAATAACCATTTGATATGTACTAGTTACAAAGTTTGTCTTCCATGAAAGAAAACAAAACCTTGATATATTGGACATACATACAGTATATACATTGTTTATTTTGTTAAAGAGGTACTCATTATTTCGAACAAAAATTACTTGAAAATTGTATCATTATGTGAATTGCATTGAATGATGTACATGCAATTCCAGTATTGTTCCCATTGATTCTGAATTGAATTGAAGCATGCAATTTTACATGTACACTTATTGTGATTGGCCAGTACAATTGATAGTCATTCACAAATTTTTTTATTGTTACTGTACATGTACAAACCGTCGATTTACTGCAAGAACATGTACATGTATGTAGACATGGACTCAATGATGTTTATTCTTTTGAAATTAAAGATTAACCTTTGAAAGAGAAAACGCTTTCGACTCTCGTGTTACGCAACATTGTATGTAATAGATTTCTTAGCACAAGCCAACACGTGGCAGATCATTGAGACCACCTTTCTTTCTGTCTTTGAGCATAAAATTCAAATCTGTCGGAGAATTTCTCACTTCAAAGTCTAGATTGTTGATTGTCCATCTCTACTAATTCCATTATAAAACAGAATTACTTCTAAGATGACATCATACATGTATGGTGAATAGAGGCTTTTTACTTCTTCCATTTTCTCCACATTTTCTTTTTGGATTGTATTGGAAATTTCTATTTGTTCAACGTAAATGTGCAATATCTGATCGAGATATGATTTTGTAATATTTTGGTGCAGTAGGCTTGTCTTGTTAGCAAGGAGTTTATACAAAAAAAAGTACTCGATGGATATTGATATTATAATGTACATGTAGAGTACATGTACATCAAAGATTTTAATTTAGAAATGCTCTTATAGGATTTATAATCATTATCTCTATGTGCTTTTTGTACATGCATGACTGCATAAATGAAAATTTGAAGGCCAGTCCTTGGATGCCCTTACCAACTTACATTTACCATGGGCATTTTGGTGCCCATTTTTCTTTATCTCATTTGGGCCCCACAGAAAAGAAGCTTTTCTCCAATAACATAAAAAATAATTTGTACTTTATAATAAGATGGTGCACATGTGTATACAGTATACAATATGAATCACAAGATGAAAATATCATGAAATTTGTCTCAATCCTTTAATATTTCAATTGATAATTCTTCATTTCCTTGTCATATGTTTTTTTTTTTAAATTACTATCCATACACATGTTTCAGATGATTCTGTCATCTTGCTTTTTCAAATTGTTTATTTCAATTTATTCATGCATTCTTAGATAGCAAGTAATCGTATTGAGTGCTGGTTTCATTTTAAAGGGGGCATTCAATCCACATATTCACTTGCAAAAAACTAATGGGCCACAACTTTGTTTTCAAACATTATGTAATTGTGATTGTTAGAATCTCAACATATATTTTTTTTTGTAAAAGGGAGATCTTTGTTTGCATTTCAATTGAATCTGAATAGCTATTCTTTTTATTTTGACGTCTTTGAATCACTGAATCATAATGGAATTCTTGTTTTGTGAATGACTTTGTAAATGTCATTCTTGCATTCTAATGCTTGTTTTTGGCAACCCGCACAAATATTTCTTGGCAGGTTGCCCTGAATATGCAAGGAAATATACATGTATCCATGTATCCATTCCACCGAATGACTTTTTAGCCTGTAGTTCAATAGTTCATAGTTTACTAAAAATGCCCCGGAAAAGTAGAAACAGGTAGGAAAGTTGTACATGGTTGCCAATACCTGATTATTTAGGTTATACAAGTATATCGAAATACAGGAGATTTTGTAGAGTGATAATTATGTTGCATATTTTTGATGTTGTTAGAAAGTTGCAAATCAACTCAAATCAATCAATGTATATTAATTTTTATCAGATTTACATGTTTTCCACAGTCCATTCAAACTTCTTTGCAATGATATAATTCCTTCCAATGTATGTTGCGATTATCATGTTAATTTGAATGCACATTTTATTGCTATTGATTGACAAAGATTTTGTTATTGTTCTATAAACTCACGGATTTTCATATCAAAGAATGTATATCATGATGCATTTCATTTCAACTGTCTATTTT
The DNA here is from genome assembly GCA_036244855.1 of Temnopleurus reevesii. Classification (NCBI taxonomy): domain Eukaryota; kingdom Metazoa; phylum Echinodermata; class Echinoidea; order Temnopleuroida; family Temnopleuridae; genus Temnopleurus; species Temnopleurus reevesii. Next base: position 71,850 of record BQKZ01002569.1, read on the forward strand.
AAACTGCTTTGGTGATACTTAATGGGGAACTACACTCAGAGATTAAATTGCTATCATTAAATGAAGAAAAATAAGATGAACCAATATGTGAAAATTTTAGCAAAATCTGATAATCCAGTCAAAAGTTATGAATTTTCAAAGTTTTTATTTACACCCCTCATGGGCTCCTTAAATTGGCAAACGCACAGGCACAAAATGGCTGCCAACATGGAGAACTCTCCATTCGCTTTGTACACAAAATTTCACATTTTCCTCTTTTTCCAGAAAAGTAGACAAAATTTTGTTTCTTCGGTTAAATATATTATAGCCACATCAATTCTGCAAGCATTCCAGAAAGAATGGGGTTGATTCCTCATTTGAAATATGATATTGATCCATTTTCAATATATTTATATACAAAGTGAATGAGGAGTTCTCCATGTATACATCACAGATTATGCTAATTAGCTATACGCATGCCATTTCAAGGATGCCCAGCACAGGTGGAAATGATGACTTTGAAAATTCGTAACTTTTGAACGGATTATCCAATTTTGCTCAATTTCTCAGAGTTTGTTCATCTGATCTTTCTTCATTTACTGACATTGCATTATTGTCTGGGTGTAATTCCCCTTTAATAACAGAGAGGATTGGGGGAGGGGGGAGGGAGGGAGGAATGAGTGAGGGTAGAAAGAGGGAAGATTGGAGTGAGAGAAGGATGGATGAGGGATATAGAGAGGGAGAAGGTAGGAAAAGGGCTCGCAGAGATGGATGGAGATGGGGAAGGAGAAAGGAGTGATAGAGACACAAAGGGAGAAGAAGGGAAGGGGCTAGGAAGAATGTATAAATGGTGAGAGACGGATGGAGAGGGGGAAGGAGAAAGGAGGGAAAGACAAAGGGAGAAGAAGAAGGGAAGAGGCTAGGAAGAATGTATAAGTGGTGAAAGATGGAGGGAGAGGGGGAAGGAGAAAGAAGGGAAGTACGAGAGAGGAAGGAGGGAAGAGGCTAGCAGGAATGGATAAGTGATGAGAGACAGATGGAGAGGAGGAAGGGGAAAGGAGGGATAGAGAGAAGAAGAAGGGAAGGGGCTTGGAAGAATGGTGATAGAGTGAAGGGGAGGGGAAAGAATGGATAGAAAGACAAAGAAAGAAGAAGAAGGGAAGAGGCTAGGAAGAATGGATAAGTGGTGAGGAAGGTACATATGGAGAAGGAGAAAGGAGGCATAGAGAAAGGAAGAAGAGAAGTGACTAGGAAGAATGGATAAGTGATGAGAGACGGATGGAGAGGGGGAAGGGGAAAGGAGGGATAGAAAGACGAAGAGAGAAGAAGAAGGGAAGAGGCTATAGGAAGAATGAATAAGTGGTGAAGGAGGTACATAGGGGGAAGGAGAAAGGAGGGATAGAGAAAGGAAGAAGAGAAGTGACTAGGAAGAATGGATAAGTGATGAGAGGCGGATGGAGAGGGGGAAGAGGGAAAGGAGGGATAGAAAGACGAAGAGAAGAAGAAGAAGGGAAAAGGCTAGGAAGAATGAATAAGTGATAAAGGAGGTACATAGGGGGAAGAAGAAAGGAGGGAAGTACGAGAGAGGAAGGAGAGAAGAGGCTAGCAGGAATGGATAAGTGATTAGAGACAGATGGAGAGGAGGAAGGGGAATTAAAGGAGGGATAGAGAGAAGAAGAAGGGAAGGGGCTTGGAAGAATGGTGATAGAGTGAAGGGGAGGGGAAAGAATGGATAGCAAGACAAAGAAAGAAGAAAAAGGGAAGAGGCTAGGAAGAATGGATAAGTGGTGAGGAAGGTACATATGGAAAAGGAGAAAGGAGGGATAGAGAAAGGAAGAAGAGAAGTGACTAGGAAGAATGGATAAGTGATGAGAGGCGGATGGAGAGGGGGAAGGGGAAAGGAGGGATAGAAAGACGAAGAGAAGAAGAAGAAGGGAAAAGGCTAGGAAGAATGAATAAGTGGTGAAGGAGGTACATAGGGGGAAGGAGAAAGGAGGGATAGAGAGAGGAAGAAGAGAAGTGACTAGGAAGAATGTATAAATGGTGAGAGACGGATGGAGAGGGGGAAGGGGAAAGGAGGGATAGAAAGACGAAGACAAGAAGAAGAAGGGAAAAGGCTAGGAAGAATGAATAAGTGATGAAGGAGGTACATAGGGGGAAGGAGAAAGGAGGGATAGAGAGAGGAAGAAGAGAAGTGACTAGGAAGAATGGATAAGTGATGAGAGACGGATGGAGAGGAGGAAGGGGAAAGGAGGGATAGAAAGACGAAGAGAGGGGAATAAGGGAAGAGGCTAGAAAGAATGGATAAGTGATAAAGAGACGTGAGAGGAGGAGAAGGGAAGGGGATGTGTGGTAAGAATGAGTGATAGAGAGATGAATACAGATGTGATCAGGGAAAGGGGATAGGATGGATAGAGGATGGATAAAGAGATGTGAAAGGAAGGGAATATGAAGGATGGATGGTAAATAGAGAGACGGAGAGGAAGGGAATGTGGAAGGGAATATTGAAATGGAGAAATGGAGTGGGAGGAAATTATATAGAAGATATAAAGAAAGAGGCCGGAGGAAGAGGTATGGAGATATAAAGATACAGAACTTAGTTACGAAGGGAGGTCGAAAGTGGAAAAAGGTTTATAGGAAGATGATCTCGAAATTTGTTACCATTTATCGTCACTCATTTTTGGGACAGATTTCATATTGAAAATTATGAAATAATGAAGTAAAAAAAAAAGCCCTAAAAATTAATGTCCGAAGATAACTTTTCATGATATATTTTCAAAATGTATTTTTGTAATTTTGCTATGATTTTTTTTATTTGAGTGAAAAGGAAAAAAAGTTGAAGTCCGGCCATTTTCGGAGGGGTCGGTTGAGGGCATTCGAATATATATTTTTTTTGTCCAAGGAAGAATGATATCTAGTATGAATACTTAGGGAGTTGATGATTTCTTCGGATTCTTTGTTCTTCATTGCAGGAAGTAATTTCCCCAATATTTTGTTTTAACAATTATTTGTATCATGTGCTTCGATTTATGTTTTCATTATTATTTCCTTGTCAGTTTTTAAAGTAGTCATTGTGCTATTGTTTCTTATCATAGTCATGTGCATCCTTCACAATTGAATTGGTTATTATTGTGTCACCCACTCGTCCTATTATTGTTTTTGGATCCATGAATGCAAGTTCTTAAATTTCTCATGATAAATGTTTTTGTCCTTTTATAACTCCGATAATGTTTTTTAATATATCTAGCACTTTATAAAAAAAAAATATCATATGATTCCATTTGAGACTTTTGGCCCGTATTCCGATAGCGAGGTTTAAGTTAACCCTGGTCTAAAGTCAGGTTTAACTCATGATTTTAAACCCGGGTTTAACTTTAGACCATGCAGGGTTAACTTAAACCTCGCTATCGGAATACGGGAGTTTGATAATATCTAATTACCTCTAGTCTCTATAGGCGCTCTACAATTAAGGCAGTATTATAACGCTGACTTTAGCAATAGCGATAATTGTATATATCCAATGGGTTGAAAATTTCATGATAGCACAAAAGAATAATCAAAATGATGACCAGAATCATGCACTTTTCATAAACAGGTTCGTCGATGTACGGGACGGTGTACACGTGAATACACCTGGACCGCACCCCATTTCAAAATCAGAAAACAAAAATTAGTTTGAAAATAAATGAAAATGGGGCAAACGCATTCCAATTTCTACCCAATTTCTGCCCTGCCGAAGATATTGAGGATTTAACTTTTTGGAAGGGGGGGGGGGTGGCTTTTGCTTTTTGGACCGATCAGCAGTGTGATAAAAATATGTTCAACCTTTTCTCTCCCTCTGTTTTTTTTCCTGTCAGAGAATCCTTAAAAATGGACCCCACCCAGAGACGGTCCTCATACCGTGTGGTCAGTTGAACTTCAAGAACCATCCCTCCAAATTTGAATTGTGGAACTTTATTCGCATTAAAACCAGTGTATAGAGGACAAGAGAATTAGATAAGCCCCAATAGAGTGTAGAAAAGCTTTGGATAAGTCATAGAACGAGGCTCAAAGCCCTCGGCCTGGGCCGAGTTGTCCAGGGTATTATACCGTGCTGTGTAAGACCGAGTTGTTTGATGGCCGAGTTGCGTCTACGCCTCTAATGATTGCGTAACATGTTTACAGTTAACAGCTGTGTTGTGAAGCTGATGTGGCTCAAATTGTATCAATATATTGACGAATAATTTGCCAATAATCATGGTGTGTTGCCCGTGTTGGGTTGTTCCACTTGTTTTGTGGATATTCTACCGGTTCATTCAACCTATCGTATACCCTCTGTTACCAGAGAGGGTCAAATCTTGGTTTAATTCGCGGATTGATGATGGAGTAGGAGTGACGCCTCCAAAAGATGAAGCAGGGAATTCAGAGAATGAAAAGGTGAGGCAATCTCCATCTGACTTGAGCTTGATTCACACTCACAGTGCTATGTTTAGGGTGGTGGGCCACTTAAGGCCTATGTGAATATGGATAAAGACTGGATCTGGTGCAACAAAGCTGAAATGTTTTGCATTGCCATTGCTTGGTTAAAAGCAGAATAAAATTTCAGATGAAGAGATCCAAAATAGTTTGAAGTAGGTCTACGTAAAAAGGACAATAAATAAGAAAGTTATTAATTTCAAAATCTTACTGAACAGTGATTTCTATGCAAGTTACTAGTATTAAGCAAAGTGTGGTCAGATGATACGACGATATGTCGTGCACTTCTCTGAATGAAGTTTATTATTTGGCAAACCCGGAGAATAGCGACCAGGTGCGCGCGATGTATTCAATTTGTGTACAATCCTATTGAGCGTGCAGAGTGCGTCGGCGATGATTTTTGCCCCAGATTCGACAAACAAACATTTGGTAAAGTTGACTCAAGTTTACACTTTTACCACCAAAGTCGATTAAATTTTCAAAAGATTTCTTGAAATATTGAAGCAGGGTAAAGAAAATAACATTCAAAACCATTACTGTGTTTATAAAATGTAATAAAAGTCGCTTTTGGACTTGTTTTGTGGATGGTTACCTGTGTGTATTTTGGACTTCTGCCGCCGATGTTTGCAATTTTTACATGGCGCGNCAAAATGTCATACCTCTCGGTCTAATAAATAGCTTCCAGATGCTTTCCAGCTGATACCATTGATTCAAGGGTACAAAGAGGTGGTATTGTGGACATAACAATGTATCACTTAATTACTGATGCCCATATAATAAAGTACTCCATAAGAAAACGAAAGGGAAGGAAAATACGGATTTTGGTTGGCAGCTCTGATACGGGGTAGCCCTTTCAATAATAAAAGTGATACTACTACTAATAAAACATGAATCTTATATAGCGCACTTTCCATCCTAATTAGATGCTCATGACGCTCAGAGCAACTTGAAGTGATGAAATAGAAATACAAAATACAATACAAGGCTATGAAAGTCAAAAGTCTTAAGTTTGATCTACCAAGGAGCCCTGTATAGCCTACAATTCATGTGCTTGGTAAGATTTTTTTCTTTAAATAAAAATGCAACATGTTGTTAATCATGCTGTGTTTCACTCTGTTTTATCCATCCAGGGAGGTGAAAATGTCCAAGAATCAACAACAAGAAATTGCTGCCCTTTCAAACCAAGCAGTAGTCCAGATACAGCAGCTGTAGGTGGTGACAAAAAGACAGACTAGTGCTGGATCCCCTTGCAAGTTCGGGAGATACATTAATTTTGTAGGACTCGAGAGGCTCTTTGTTTTCTTCTTCTTCTGTTTCATCTTACATCGGTTCGGCCTCAATCCAGGCTGAACATAAAATCAAATCACATCAAATCAAATCAAATTCGGACTGATGATGGAAATACTTGAATGACATAAAGTTTGGGCAGCAGGAAAGTGATAGGTCGCATGGGCTGAGTGCAGCACAACGTGGATTAATTTCTTGCTGAAGGAAATTAATGCCATTGATAGGACTCAAACAGCGACTCTCTGGTTGAAAGGCGAGAGTCATATCCACTACACCATTTCACTTTCACAAAAGTTTTCATACAGGGGTACTGAGCTGGGCTGAATATTTGGCCAGATTAAAATAATGGCGTAAAGTATTTGTTTCTGGGATGGGGTAGGTCTATGTTGTCAGATACCCATTCACCTCACCTGGGCTAAGTGCAACACAAGGTGGATGAATTTCTTGCTGAAGGAAAGGCAAGAGTCATACTTGTATCCACTACACCATGTTGCTTCCACAAAACGTTTCATATAGGGCAGGGCTGGACATTTGGTTAGATGGAAATGCTTGAATGGCATAAAATTTGTGTAGCTGGTGGCTGGTAGGTCTACATGTATGCTACTCGGCACCCATTCACCTTACCTGGGTTGAGTGCAGCACAACGTGGATGACTTTCTAGCTGAAGGAAATAATGGCCGGTGAATGGGACTCAAACTGCGATTCTGTGGTTGGAATTAAAGCTGAAGGAAATAATGGCCTGTGAATGGGACTCAAACTGCGATTCTGTGGTTGGAATTAAAGCGAGAGTCATGTCCACTACACCATGGCACTTCCATAAAAGTTTCATATAGGGGTTCTGGGCTGAACATTCGGGCAGATGGAAATGCTTGAGTGACTAAAAGTTTTGCAAGCAGAAAGGTGATTGGTCTGTGCTTTCAGGTACCCATTCACCTCACCTGTGCTTAGTGCAGCACAATGTGATGAATTTATTACTGGGACTCCTCGAACCGGGACTCACTCAGAGGCGAGAATCATGTCCACTGCACAATTGCGCTTCCACAAAAGGTTTGATATAGGGGTCCTGGGCTGAATATTTGGTCAGATGGAAATGATGTAAAGTACGAGCAACTGGGATGTGATACAGTGTAGGTCTATGTTGCCCGGTACCCTTTAATCTCTCCTGGGCTTAGTGCAGCACAGTATGGATGAATTTCTTTGTGAATGAAACTAACGCCATGGGTGGGAATCAAACCTTGAAAGATTATACATGTAGGATTAACAAATATTACAGGCTGTATTTTTCATCAATGTTCCTATATATATAAATAAACTTTAAAAATCTTTATATTGAAGTTGTACACAGTTAAAAATATTTATTATGCTTACATTGAAAAGTTGTCTGTTGGCCCAATTTCCCAAAGTTCCAATTCAAATGAAGTTTCTTTTAGTATTCCAGTGTCTTCAGACTTAACTTAGTACACATCGTTCATATATTAATTAAAAATGCCATTACATTGTACATGAATCCCTTCATTTAACCCATTGACTACCGAACTCAATAATCTCCAATCACTTCGTGCAGGGACGACCCGCTTCCAGTAGTCAATAGATTTCATAAAACGAGCCTAGGGATGTCTGTCTTTGTAAATGATCCAACTTCATGAATCGATGTACAATGTAGAGTCGATACACTTTAAAAGAACAAAATATTATTATTTTGGAAATTACTTACCGATAATCAAACATTTCATCGTAATTAAGAGGAATGAGAGGTTGTTGTCTTTTTAGGTGCTATTTATATGTAAATGATCCTTTCACCTGTATTTATATGGAAATGAATCTAGAAAAAATCTTCATACATTTGTATTAGTTTACGGTGCCCAGCATTCTAAAATTTATTTCTTTTCCTTTGTATGATTATTCTTAGATGAGAAGTGTTGTTTTTCTTGTGCTACTTATACACGTTGGTATCTTGTATTTATCCTTTCAATGCTACATGTACTTGGACATCTATATGTATGGAAGGTTATGTAGAAAATCTTGAACTCAGGCTAATATATTGATTATTTCTGTTAAACATAAATCATTGAAAATGAGGCTATATGTACTTAACGGATTCTAAAAAATGTTAGTTATCATATTTTAATCTGTATTTAATTTGTATTGGTGTGGTAAAGAAATCTGGTCAACAAAATGTTTCTTTTCTCAATTTTTCATGAAGTTGTTCATAGTTGTGATAAGAGAATTCTGAAAGTAGATTTCTAATGATGATAGTTATACATGCTATTTATACAGCACACGTTTTAAATCTGAAGAGTGCTTAAGGCGCTTATGTATTATCATTATCCTGGTGTTAGCCCATTGTTGACCAGCACACACCAGCACACTTTCCTGCAAGGTACCCATTTGCCTTACCTGGGTCAAGTGCAGCACATTATGGATGAATTTCCTGCTGAAGAAAATCAATGTCATGGGAGGGATTTGAGCAACCAACCCTCTGGTTGACGGTTAAGTCGAAACTGAGACACTACCTGTAGACCACAATACTTCCACATTTCTTTCCTTTTTATGATTATTTTTAGGTGAAGGTGTACATGTAGTCTTTCTTGTGCTTCATAAACATGTGCATGTTTGTGTAAATGATTCTTGAATGTAGAAAATCTCAATCTCAGGCTAATTAGGTAACTTTTCCTGTGCTTCATATAAATCATTGAAAATGAGACCATTTAGCATATTTTCCAA
>BQKZ01002570.1:17913-29283 GCA_036244855.1 Temnopleurus reevesii
TGACAACATGAGAACCATGCATTTCAATGTAATATGTGCGAAGATTACTAACTTGTAGCAGGATTATTACCAATTTCTGCTGACTGAACTGAGGTTGGCAGCTATGAATAAACCAATCCAAATAATGTCATTTATCCAGGTGTTGGAGGACGAAATAAATATTTGTCTTGAAACCCGAAAGGTTCCATGACTTGTACAAGTTTTGCTCCATTTTGGTCAAATGACTGAAAAAAAATACCCCCGGATAACCGTTTTTATGCCCTTTTTGATTACCCGATTTATATTATTTTTTTTACAAACCAATTTTTTTAACTTCTCTGAATATACCCCTCTTTCATTTATGCTTTGTGATATATAGAAAAGTCAAAGTTCATTTCAAATAACATGTCGTAAAAATAATAATAGGTCCATTTATATAGCGCAATCACTATATGCATATACTCTACTGTGCTTGATACTACATGTAGGTGTACCATACTATTACCCTGGCTATAATTGCCGATCAAGCTAGTTAGGCGCTCAAGCATTCCAAGGAATAAATTCCTGCCAGGTACCCATTTTTCACCTGGGTCGAGTCAACGAAGTGCGGGTAAATTTCTAGCTGAAGGAAATTAGCGCCCTGGGTGAGATTCGAACCACCGACTCTCTAGTTACGAGGCAAGAGTCCGAACCACTACACCACGATACTCCCATAAAAAAGACATAAAAGTAACTTTCTCTTGTATTTAGGAACCAGTGGTCCCTTCATTGAAATTCAGTCACATAGATTTTATTGAATCATTATTATGTAGTGGATCTGATTCCCGCCTTTCAACCAAAAGCTAGCGGTTCACAACATACTCATAAGCTGTTAATTTCTTACAGTAAGAAATTTATCCACAGTGCGCTTCACTCAACTTTAATAAGAAAGATGAGTGGGAAACAATCCCTTGAAATGCATAAGTGCCTGTTAGGAGTAAACACAGGGTAATACTGCATTTACTCTATATTGCCTTATAATTGTCTTTCGCACCTAGTTAGACACTTCTCTTCGCCACCTTTTAAGACACTTCTTTTCAGCACTTTGTTAAATTGTAAGAGACTTCTATGTAGCCCTTTGGAAGACTCTTCTCTACTACTTTTTGTGAAATAGACACTTCTTTTTAGCACTTACAAGTACATTGTAAGATAGCTGCTTCTTTTTATTACTTTGGAAATGTATACTTCTTTGTAGCACTTTGTAAGATAGATGCCTCTCTTTAGCACTTTACAAGATAGACGCTTCTCTTTCACAGTTTGTAAGATAGATCCTTTATATTTAGCACTTTGTAAGAACTGCATACTATTTTTTTATTGACCAAGGTACAGGAGGAGGAAAGAGGGTGAAGACACATCTACTGCGACAGAGGGAGATGGGGATTCAAAACCTGAAGACGAAGAATTCTCCGCAGAGATCTTGGGTGTCCTTGGGCATAAATATGAATTTCCTTGTAAGTACTGAGAAGCCTATACATGTATTTTAGCGAATACATACGTTTTGGCAAATTCACCCAATTTTAGAAATATTAACATACCAGTGGGTTGTTCAAATATCATTATACGCAAGTTTATGGGTAGTATTGCGAGTGGAAATTTTAGTGAATTTATCATGGCGAAATTAGTGAACATTAAACAGCAGCAAAAATTCCAGCCACTTTGCATAGTCAATTTTCCAGACTTTAGAAAAAAAATGCTTCTTTTTTTTAAGTTTGTGTACACATCCATATCAAATTCAATGTAATATTGTCTTCTTAGTGATTAGACTGAATAATTAATCAATGTTTGATTGAAAATCAAAGAACCTCTTCATTCATGGCTTGGTCTTAAAATTCTTTACAATTGGAGCAATGGAGGGGAATACATTGGAATGGGTGCAAGATCGGAGATGAATTTCCTTGTAACTATTTGAGCAAAATTGTAGGAGATAGTGATTTTTGTTAATGTTTCCATTAAGAAAATTACAATATATGTAATGCATAGTCTATAGAGACAAATTTTATGTATTTTAAAAAGACTGTTACTGAAGTATTTTTTAAACTGATTGTTGAAAAGCCTATCGTTTCCTTTTGTTGCAAATTGTTATAATTTTTCATCATGAGCACAGATGGCTTTGTTGCGCAATTGCACATGATACATTCAAACAAAGTTGAACAAAATATCTCACATATTATGTAAGGCTTCAGCTTGGCTTTCCGGTTCAAAACCATTTAAAGGTAAAGATGAGTTTTTGGAGAGATGAAACTTCAGATATTTAATTACTTTTAAGTACATGTACGAGCTGCAGTAAAACTGTTCAAATAAAGCAGTTTTCAAATAGCATATTAGAGTATGATTAGAGTTTGTTAGAATGAAATCGACCCACAAATTGCTTATCTATCATAAATCAAATAAGGGTGTTAGTCCTTTTTCTGTCGCCAGCATATTACCTCATTAGCAAAACCAATGCAAACTCAGATTACCTGTAAATGGAGCAGAGACGCCATTCATCGAATGCCAGATCTGATGGATGGCATTCGTGCTGAACATGGTGTTTAGGATCAGTCGGTATTAGGCTTAGGTTGTTATGATAATATAACATTATAGAATTATATGCTGGAATACGTGCAAGAATTATCCCCTATTTATGTACACATTTACAAATTACTTCCACATACTGCACTCTGCTCATTTCACATGAATTTCGTCATACTGATCATTACTGATCTATACCTTTATGTGGAAATAGACATAACTGTAGCATAATCTAGATTGTGTGTAATAACAATGTTTGTAAATCTCTGCATGAATCTACAAACGACTGGGGATCCTTTCTCACGTGCGATTCAGCCCTCAGGGCTATTCTTCAGCGCAGGAAAGGGTCACAAGTCCTTCGTAGGGTCATGGGTAGCTATATGAACAACGTTATGAAACGCAACCTTAGATTTGCTAGATGATTGTTTTCCTCGCAGATATGTGTGACTTTCAGTACTTGCCTTGTGAGAAGACATCCAACGGGGAGCTCGGAAGTCTGATAGAAAAGATCATACCTTCTGCTGGCGAGGACCTCAGCTATGTCGACAAAGACATCCCTTCGTTCATGCTACCGGAGATATTCTCCAAGTTAGACAAACCTATTCCGTACAATTACAAGGCAGGCAGTCACTACAGGGTCCATGCCCCGCACGACAATGAAAATGATTTCAGCGCGAAGCTCATCCAGCACGGAAGACATAAACGAACCAATTACGCTCATGTTGTGTCCGCCTTGGCTGATTTTGAGATCCCCACCTCACCTCATCCTATGGCGGTAGAACAGCTCGAGTCACAGAAACCGGGAGCCGCACTTGATGAGATCAAAAAGGTGAGAACAAAGCCAAAAAATTTGCCCCGCCTCTTTATTAAAAAATCACAAATGTGACGAAAAATTAGCAGTTCTTCATAATATATTGTATAAGTCAATGTTTGATGTTTGATTAACGCCAGCTGCTTAATTGCAAACTGGCTAGTATTTTGGCATGCTTCTGAAGTATTCTTTTTCCTTTTCCTGTACACTGAAAAATAATTTCATTTAATACCCTGTAGCAACTGTACCACCCTAAACCTCCCCTGCCATTTTCAAAGTGCTTTTGTAACCATGGCAACCATTCTCGTGGGGCTATGACTGATAAATTTTGTGTTAATGCAATCATTATGTTCTCAAGAAAAAGATTGTACCAAGAGAACTATGAACAGAATTTATCTCATGTCGTCCATAAAAATGTTGGCTTTCTGCACATTGTTCACATTTCTCTTCCCTACATTCTTTGTGATTCTTCTTCCCTTTCCCCTCCCCCCTCCCCAGTTTTCTCTGTTGGTTTCCTACACTCCCTTGTCTTTACCTATTTATCTAATTCTCCTTATGTTTTCTTTCCATATTTGCTCATCTGTTCTCTTGCATATGTCACCTATGTTTACCTATATAGTTTTCTACTGGGCTTTCTCGCCTTCCCTTCATCCTTCTCAACTTTCACACTTTCACACACTCTCCTCCAGCTGGTCATCTTTCTTTTAGTCAAGCATTGGATTTGCTTTATTCTTCCATCCTTGCTTGCTCTGTGATTGGCTGCCCCTCACATCCTGTTCTTTCTTTCTCTCTACCTCCTCGTTTAGCTTTTTCTGTGTGTGTTTACTTCATCTCCTTGTCATTTTGCTTTTGATTAAGATTCTGCTAGGATCGAAAGCTCAAGCTCTTTTTCGACTTCATTACTCCGCAGCTCTCCATTGTTGGATAAGAAGTTTCAGCAGTTCTCGTTATTTACAGTATTCATGAAAATGTAAGACGGCAAGCAACAATGCTACACCTTCCAGTATGACTTTTGTACACAATCTCCAGTCTTCGCTCCTGGATTAAATGCTTAACCCTAAAAAACAGAGGTTTCACGTGATATGTCTGCAATGCTAATTTTTTTTTGTGAAAAATTTTGTCAACCCCAAAATTGCCTGAAAATGTGATTTTGTGTAAAAAGTCAATGCAATTGAGTTTCTGTTACAAATAACAAATGTAACAGTGTTTACTCTTTTCTTTCTATTCATTTGAGCATAGATATGCTTTAAATACTTCCTGCAATAAATTTCAGCAAAAAAAACATGAAAAACATTGAAATACCTATAAATTTAAAAAATAATAAAATGCGTAAGTAAATTGACAATTTTCAACAATATTTTTTCACCCAAATATTTCCAATTACAAGAGAAACATGCATGCCAAAAATAAGAACTGTAGAATGATAATATTGGGACTTAAAAAAGGGAATTTATCACACATTTATGCATAAATTAGCATGATTAATGAATTTGGGAGATTATTCTGAAAAACGAACTGTACGGTATTCGAGTTTCCATTCCACTCTACCAGCGTGCAAATTTTCGCGACGATCGCGCAACCAACGGCCGAGATCTTCGGGGGGCTCAAAGCCGCCACTTTTCCAAGAAAGATAATTCATTGTATCGTGAAGCCTTCTTCTCATCATTCATCCACAAGTGACTTCTTCAAGCAATTTCTACTCGATAAGAATTTTCTTTATTGAACTTTACTTTTGGCAAAGGTTGACCTTTTTGAAATTCACACATTTTGACTTGTAAAATATTTGGTTCTTGCAGTGCTAGATTTAAAGGCAATAGGTAAACAACCTTGTTGGTACACAAAATGAATTCATATATATGGAAACAAAAACAATATTAAATACACTCTGCACAGCTTTCCCACAGCATTAAGTTCTCAATATAGATAATATGATGTATGGATCTTACATAGCACACTTCCCATCCTAAAAATATGCTCAAGGCACTCAGAGCAAATACATATTTTGATGATTTTTATTTGTTACAATTAGAAACAATCCATTTATTTTTTTAAACTGGGAATCCAAATGCAGAGCGGCCATCGATTTTATCCTAATTTGTAGGATTTTATTAGTGAAAGGAGATTTCTAGGACAAAATAGGATATGAGTCATTGAGATATGTCTTTGAAAGTGCACAGAGGCAAAGAATAGGATTTTTTACAAGATTTTTATGATATATATTTTTAGATGTGAGATTTGAAGGTCTGCAAATGGAGATGATGACAGGGCGCTACAAACCCACTTGCCCGAAAGCCCAGGGCAACAAAATTGAGCCATTGGGCAAGTAAATAAGATTGTCACTTGCCCAAAAAGGCATATAGAAATAGTAATTGGGTCATTAATTTGAGTAGCCACTTGTCCTGTCGGGCAAGTAGTGCAAAAAAATTCCTGTAACACCGTGGATGATTATGATGTGCATGCAAATGTAAAGCACCTTGAGTACTACATGTACACAGTGAAAGGGTGCATTATGTATATTGCATGCATTATCATTTATCACAATCAAATGCCATACATGTATCGCTTCATGTTCAGAACAATGGATGAATTCAACTTTGGTGTTGAACACTGGTGTTGCGGCAACACCAACACCACCTCCAACACTGTACTTGAAGTCTGTCTGTGTGTAGTGTAAAGTTTGAACAATTAAAATTCTGATGTACCCATATTTTCGGTAGTTTGTGTTATTTGCTGGTGTTGAATAGCTTCTACTGAACCGAGGATCACGGTCAGTTTTGACAATATCTTTGCTAAATTTCCCTATTCTTCGACACCGATCTGGTTGAATCAACTAAATTCTGAAATAATGTTATACATGTACATGTATATTGAAGCCACAATTTGAAATAATCCACCCTTGATAATTCCACCCGTCATGTTTATTTTTAAAGATTTTTTTTTAATGGTACATACCTATGCCCCTCATGAATGGGAAAATATGAATGAGGAAGCATAAATTGATCGAAGGCCAGGCCTTGGATACTCTACTCACTGGCATTGGAGCCCGAACTGGCCTTGGAGAATTTTGGTGCCCTTCTTTCTTTTCTCCATTTGTTCTGTAGCTTAAAGAATGTGCCCCATGTCCTAAAATACTAACGTGAAGGCCTTTGGAAAGAAGTATTTGGTTGGCATATTTGGTGTTCAGTCCTCTTTGGTAGTAGTGTTAGTGTAACTGTTCTGGAAGAATCTGAGCCTATTGCCACTGGAAATATTCTTGCTACTTACAATACAATAAAAGAAAATTATTAATCGCAGATGGCGCTATATAGTTTGCATGGTAAACAAGTCGTGTGAGTCGAAATACCGATTCCGGTTACCCATTTCTGGGGGGTATTTCATCAAGATTTGTCGCAGAGATAATTAGTCAGCGATGACAAATTCCTTGATTGTGATTGGATGAAAAGCACTACCGCTGACAGTTGCTATGGGAGCTGTCAAATAATGACTCCTTGTCGCTGCGACAAATCTTGATGAAACACCCCCTGGTTACATTTGTGCATGTTCATTCTACTTTGCCAGGTTTTAGATTAAAAAATCATGTCACTTTGTTTTATACTTTATTTTAAAGATATTGTGTTTCTTTGATACTGCACCAAGTACCTCTGATGATGTTTGTAGAATGAAAAATCAGCAATTTTCTGAAACGATAGACTTCGCATATACATGTACATGTATGCATTATTAGCTTGTAAAGGCGATCCCAACACAAGCTGTGCTTCCAGGGTACTCGCCTCCTTTAATTTCTTCACTTGTCATGTTATTTTGCATTGATTATGTGAAAAAGGAAATAAATTAAAATTCAATTCAATTCAACCTTAACGGACCAATATCGACAATAATATGAGGTATTGTTTGATATTGCCTATTATTATCTATATGGGAGTTTTAAGCTGTACAATATTAAGCCATATTGTACGGTTTCAATTTTACGCTTGCGCAAAGCAGTGACCAGCCTTCTGGTATATGTAAAGATAATAATAATTATATTGGATGGCTTCATTTCATGAAATACCGGGAATATNCATAGCTGCCAACTGTTACTAAATTTTAGTAATCATTACTAATTTGGGGCGGAAATTTGTAATGTTTTGTGTAAAATTTACAAGAGATTACAAATTTTGACCATTTTGAACATAAGTACTAACATACATGTACATTTCAGTATAATACCGGTATGTGAAAATTACTAATTTATGGGAGGATTATTACTAATTTCGTTTGTCTCATGTCGGCAGCTATGCAAACATGATTTTTCATTCTAAAATGTGGCAAAGTGGAACACACATGCACAATTATCCTTTCTTACACATCATCGGACGCCTTGATGCTGCATCAAAGAGAGACACCATGGTGTGTTTATACATGTAGGTGATATCAGGAAATATTCAAAATGAAGTGTACAACAAACACATAGCTGCCAACTGTTACTAAATTTTAGTAATCATTACTAATTTGGGGCGGAAATTTGTAATGTTTTGTGTAAAATTTACAAGAGATTACAAATTTTGACCATTTTGAACATAAGTACTAACATACATGTACATTTCAGTATAATACCGGTATGTGAAAATTACTAATTTATGGGAGGATTATTACTAATTTCGTTTGTCTCATGTCGGCAGCTATGCAAACATGATTTTTCATTCTAAAATGTGGCAAAGTGGAACACACATGCACAATTATCCTTTCTTACACATCATCGGACGCCTTGATGCTGCATCAAAGAGAGACACCATGGTGTGTTTATACATGTAGGTGATATCAGGAAATATTCAAAATGAAGTGTACAACAAACACATAGCTGCCAACTGTTACTAAATTTTAGTAATCATTACTAATTTGGGGCGGAAATTTGTAATGTTTTGTGTAAAATTCACAAGAGATTACTAATTTTGACAACATTAGTACCATACATTTCTATGTATAATATGTATGTGAAAATTACTAATTTGTGGGAGGATTATTACTAATTTCAATCTAAAATGTGGCAAAGTGGAACGCACATGCACAATTATGCGTATATGGAAATGGGTATCCCAACACACATGATTTGTTTGCGGTGAAAACTAGCACCATCTGAGGTTCTTCCTCTCGCCAAGTACTTTGGAACATTGGAATGCTGCTGACATCACTTCTTTGGTATTGTCCAACTGAAACACCCTTCTGTGGATTTTTTGCATGTGGAATGAATGTTTTAAGTCGACCAGGTACAAATCTCTTCTCAAATTCAGTATCTTTAAAGGGTATCTGAGGCCTTTGTAGTTGGTACACACAAAACCAACTCCATTAATCATCTTATGATACTTGAAAGGTGTTTAGTAATTTTAAAAAGTCTCTTATGATTAAATTGAAAAACGACTTGTCTGAAAAATAGCTCACAAGTCCAAGATACAGGGACGTGCATACAAAGAATGCACACGCAATAGAATGCCATGCACACAGCCTACACTGTATCTTGTGTTGAGGTTCTGTGGATAGATCGTGAACAAGTCATTCAGTTGCTTCTAACTCCTTAGATAATTGCATAGCATGCTTGATAAGATTAATTTTGGATTGACTTTGTGTTCTTTTCTGATATACACAAATTCTATTTTTTTTTCTCAGATACCCTTGAAAACTTATATTGTTGGTTTGCTGCCCTCCCAAAGCATCCTGATTATGTACATGTAGCCCTTGTGAGTTGAACCATTGCAAAAGGACACTTCCAGCAGTAAGTGTACTGTAGTAGACCAAGAAGTGCTCCACAATGTATAACTTTTTTGGCGATGGTGCTACATGTATTCCTCTGAAAATCTCTGATTTGTATGGCCCTTGCCAAAGGAGGAGTACCGCCCAGTAGACCAAAAGGTGCTCTGGATTGATTTATTCATTCGTGAGGGTGTTACTCTCCTGAAAAAAAAACAGTGATGTGGCCCTTGCCAGAGGAATTGTTCCAAGTTCCAAGTACATGTAGGTGCTCTAGAATGAGATGCTTATTCCTATTTAGCTGGAGGCTCAACTGAAAGACACTGTTACGGCCCTTGCAAAACAAATTCTGTATCTATAGGGATTCGATCCAGATTGTACACTGGAATTAAATGCTTAAAGTGGAATGAAACCCTGGAATTAATTTGCTATCAGTCGATGAAGAAAAATATGATGATCAAACTGTGAAAATTTGAGCTTAATTGGACAGTCCGTTCAAAAGTTACGAATTTTCAAAGTTTCAATTATCCCATGTCATGGGGATCCTTGAATTGGCAACGCTTAACAAATCTATGACGATATGCGGACAACTCTCCATTTATTTTGTACATGATTTTTTATAATTATGGAATTTGATTGAATATACCATAACTATTCAACATTATTCTTCCAACAATACTTGAAGAATTATCCAACACCTATAATACTGACGAGAAAAGGGAAAATTTTGTCCACTTTTCTGAAAAAAGAAGAAATTGTTAAATTTTGTGTACAGAATGAATGGAGAGCTGTCCACAAATACGTCACAGATTTGAACGTAGACGACTAATATTTGGTCGGCGTTGCCGACTCGAGGATTCCCATGACGGGACATTCACTATAACTTTGTAAATTCATAACTTTTGAATGGATCGTCGGATTATGCTCAAATTTTCACAGTTGGTTCATTTTATTTTTCTCCATCTACTGAGAGAATATAAAATGCAGGGTTTTGTTCTTCTTTAATCCTGTTTGGTTGGAGGGCTTTGCTCTCCTGAAAGATGCTTATATAATCTTTCCAAAGGAACTGTTACTACATGTAGGAGTGCTGCCCAGTCGACAAAAATACTATATATGATTTAATAATTATAGTGCTCAATTGTACTCTTCTGGAAAATGGTGATCTGTCAGATAAATTGTTCCTAGTTGGAAGATCCTGATAATCCTCAATCCTGTTTGGTTGATGGAGCTGCTCTCTTGAAAGACCCTGATATAGCTCTTGCCAAAGGAACTGTTGCAAGTGGCGCTGCCCAGTAAACCAGGAGATGCTCGAGGATGCTGTGGTTGGCACAGTTGAAAGTGATCCCTGCAGCAAGGGCTGGGTTGAACATCATCCCTGTCCATTCTAGACCTGCATGAACAAATAATTTGGAAAGATTCGTTGAAAATTGTTGTGCCTCTCGAAAAAATGTTGGTTGTGCTCAATATTTACAGTTGTGTAGATTTCCTCAAAACATAGAGGTTTAGATCTGTGCTAATAAAACAATCACCCTTTTTTTAGAAAGTACTGAACACGTATGCACTGTTCTGACCTTCAATCCTCTAGTCCTAAACATTACTGTTTTGAGGTTTAGAAAAAAAAAGTTTTTGTGTGTTGAGATAGCCCTTTCATTCAAATCAAAGGGGGGAAAAACTGAAACAATAAATTACTTCATGATGCTGTATAAGCTGCAATTTTTGCTAGGGTTTTATTTGCGCTAATTTCCCGACCATGAATACACTAACATTTCTGCTGAGTATGATACCCATAGACTTGTGTACAATGATCTTTCAAAAATGTGTAACCCTCTGATGTACAGCGAAAACTCAGTGTAAAGAGATCTGGTATAATGTAATATGTGCTATAAGGAGGTAAAACATAAGGTCTCACCTCTTTATGACTTTTTTTTAAAACTCTGCTATAATTATATAGAGATTACTGCTGTGACAAGTTTGTCCCAATCACCTCGTCATAACTGAATTTCCACTGTATATGTTCGAAATTCAGTGAATTCGTTGATATGCATACTGTGAATCATTAGCTTTTAGAGAATGTCAACTCAAAATTTGTCAATACCTGTGATGATAATCAATACTCATGCGCGCACCGTGGGGGGGGCTATGGGGGCGCCAGCCCCCCGGGTAAGCGGAAGGGGGGCGCAAAAAAAAGGGAAAGGAGAAGAAAAAAAG
This sequence comes from Temnopleurus reevesii, assembly GCA_036244855.1. Lineage (NCBI taxonomy): Eukaryota > Metazoa > Echinodermata > Echinoidea > Temnopleuroida > Temnopleuridae > Temnopleurus > Temnopleurus reevesii. The sequence continues at coordinate 29,186 of BQKZ01002570.1, forward strand.
AAAGGAGGGAAAAAAGAAAGGGAAAAAGAAAAAAAAAGAAAGGGAAAGAGGAAAAGGAAAGGGAGAAGGAAAAGAAAGGGAGAAGGAAAGGAAAGGGA
>BQKZ01002570.1:29493-47689 GCA_036244855.1 Temnopleurus reevesii
GGGGGGGGGGGGGTGAGGGGCTAGTATAGCACCTGTATACATGTACTCAAATGAAAAGACGATTTTTTTTTTTTTTCATATGGAAGCTAATTTTCATATTATTCAGGGTCATTGTTATGGGTTTTTAGCTCAAAAGAATTTGAAATGCGGTCATCACTAAAATGTTTATAGTATAAGCACATAGGAAATAGAGAAAAACAATTGAAGAATGTTGAACAAAAATATTTTACAATTTACAATGACTTTAATAATTACTTGCATTTGTATTCAACTGTGAAATAACTGATGGAGGGGTGGACTGGTTGAATAGCTCTGTAGCCCTTAGGACAATTATTTTAAAAAATTGTGAATTTTTAATGATTTAGAAAAGGAAAATCAGTGTAAATTTGCAGACATGCTGCCAATTTGATAGCATCTATAGATAAAATATATATAAAATTTGTGATACAAAAGTTTATGTTAATGTAAATATACAATTAGGGGATCTACATAATTATGTCTATCATGAAGATATCTACAATGTACATGTAGTTACAGTGTTGAGGAAATCATATTTTTGGAGAGAAGGTAATATTTTGTATCAATGTGCACCTTCATTATGATTTCATTAGTTGCCAATTTGTCAAAATATCTAAATATTAATAGATAGAATTTATTCAATATTGTCGCCAACGGCCCACAAAGGGGTGCACACGCTATACTGCTGTGTGAAGTTACCCGGAGGCTATGAAAAGAATTCATAGGCTGCACAGGGTGGGACTCGAACCCACGATCTCTGGATGACTAGACCAGTGTCATAACCACTAGACCACCGGAGCGCCCTAGCGATAAGGTTCTGTGAATCCAATGTGTTTGAAAGATTTGTGATTAATTCCGTGATAAATATCCATAACCCTTTTTTAATTGTCAGATTTTTCTGCGCATTTTGAACAAAAATATTATTTTGGGGTAGACTTTTCTTTAAAAAAAAGGCAATTGTGTGGCATTAGTCATGCACACATCCTGGATTTTGAGACATGGGGGGAGGCGGGGCTTGACTGTTGGCAAATTTGCCATCCCGGGGGGCTGAGCAGGGCTCCGTAACATAAAGGTTTGCGATTAATCGTTATTTGATTTTGCGATCGATTGCAAACTTTAGTACATGATTTACCGTAGACTTGCGATTGATATCAATCGCTATCACATTAGCAATTAATCGCAAACCTTTATGTTACGGGGCCCTGGGCTGACAAGCAAAAAATTAAAAATTGAATAAAAGGTCTATGCTTCAAATTTGTCACCCCTCTAATCGAATTTGCCTGCCTTTTTACCACAAATTTGGAGCCCCCTCTATCGCTGACTGTTGCGCGCATGTTAGTTTAATTAAAATAAAGGATGTACTGTAATGAACATGGAGGTACACTTTCACCGCTTACCTGAAGGCAAATTTTTGAAAGTGCTGTTATAGGACTATAATCTTTGTTCAGCATGGACTGCCATATCATGCACGTGTTTGCCGTAGAATCCCCATCAAAGGTCATGCTCTCTGATACGAACAGCGCCCAGAGATACAGGGCATACCAGTGTGTGCCATACTCCTCAAGGATGATATCGCCCTCTATCACCCCCGCGACGAGCTGGAAGGTGGAGATCAGCTCGGCCGCGTAGCTGTACCAGATTGGGTCGTCGCGGAGGAGGCGTTTCGTAAGCGACCTGATCAGGTTGCAGGCGGTTGTGGTGAAGAAGACGAGGAGGAACGTGGCCAGGGCCGCGGGGTACTCCTGAGCCATGTCTGAATGGGACCTTGCCCGAGTTCTATTCTCAAAATATCCTGACAAAATAAGTTTGGAGGCTACTACAGTGGAAACTCAGTATAACGAGGTACTTGGGACCATCAAAAATACCTTGTTATCGCAGTAATCTCTTTATAGCAGAGTTAAAAAACAATAAGTTATTAAGAGCTGGGATCAGATATTTTACCTCTTTATATCAAGATATTTTGTTCTACCAGCTCCAGTCTCTTTCCACTGTACACATACAGTATATGTGCCACAAATATGAATGCATTAGTATGGCATCAAGAAACCACCAATACTTGGTATCTAGATACTCCAAAGTTATGCTGGTATTGTGTTGCAAACTGTCCATAAGAAAGTAGTTGAAAAGATGTGCTTTGAACAGGATTTCATTGGAATTGTTAAAGAACCAGTAGCAGTTTTACAGCAGGTATTTATGATATTTTCCACAGGCCCAATAGATTCACAACTTAGTCCTGGACCAAGCTGAAGTTGTGAACTCCAAGTGTGCAGACAAAGTAGTGGATAGCTTGATATTCGTAGGCCATTCCAGAATTCCAAACTCCAAGTGTGCAGGCAAAGTTAGTTAATGAGCAATTAGATAGGCCTATACCATGAGCTGTGCATTAAAATGAATACAACTCCAGTAACTGTAGTGAATTACATGTGATATTTTCCTAGTCCACATGTATTTAGTCTACCACTCTGAACAAAAACATTAGATTTAATGATCTGCGAGTACAATGCAATCCAATCAATACAATCCAGTGTCCTTATCGATGCATCCACCGAACTAAAGACAAGTCATTCATCCGTCAGTGTAGACGGTAATCCATTCTTTGCTCCAGACACTAGCTGACATATCACTGGCATTCCAAGAATGCGAGTAACTCTTAGACCCCTGGAACCAGTCAATTGTCATCACTTCAATATCAATTAGAATCGCTGATCCCCATGAAGGTTCCAGCTATCTAATCGCTTTGTAAAGTACAAATGTGTACTGAGTTCAATGCCAATTGGGGTTCTAAATCTTAAATTTTAAGCCCATTTTAAATTTAATAATTGCACAGTAGTATGCTTCTACATTAGAACAAAGTAATTGCTCTAGCCTGCTTTCAAAATGTTAATCATTAATACTTTATAATGGGGCATCCATTATTTTTCAATTGATGGAGGGGGACTGAATGGCTGAAAAGTAAAAAAAAAAAAAATAGCAGAATAAAGACATAAAGGCTAAAAAGGGGGTGCTGACCCCAATTAATTCCTCCTTCTGGCTCTGCAATTACTTGGTAGTGTATTTGTACTTCCAGAGGAAGTCACCAATACATAAACAAGCAAAATATGTTTGCTGGGGATCTTTTTTCATCAAGCTTTTATGATTTCCCACTTTTTTATTTTGTTTTCTATGTTATGAAGTGTATTTTTACATTGATCTTTTTGAAGAAAGTGAAATAAATCAGTTGAATTGAAAAGAGAATGAAATAATGCTTCCCAAAAAGGGGGTATTGACCCCCATGACCCCTGGATCCGCCCTTAATTGTAAATGTGTAATTTAGTACCCATTGGAGCGGTTTAGGGCAACCCCCTTTGGTTCAATAATGAGGAATAGCCTTGCAAAATAAACATTGTATGCGTACACTACTCTAACATACTCCTACGCAGTCTAAGCTTGTATGATTAGTACTAGGAGGAGTACATGTAACCACAATCTTGATGAACTTTGGCCCAAGTCAAGTATTAACTAGAAATAAATCAAATACTCTATAATCATGCATTCACGTTGACTTCCTATATAGTTTATGGCAATTTATCATTTTGATCATGACAGTTTTGGAAGGAAGTAGATTGATTTATTGATAATAATATTTCAAGGATTGTGGGAATCTAAAGGTTTATCAGATAATTTTGGGAAGTTTTATGATCTTACAATTTTCAGGGATTACAGAAAAAAACTAAAATAACAATATACTGTGCCTTGAATTGTGTATTGCATGGTAATTCAACTTTAAAACTATAGCTCTGAGATACATTATGTTGCAATTTCATAGACACTTTGGGAGGAGAAGGAAAAGTTTGCATTCCTTTAGCTTTTTTACCACACATTTTGCATGTATGAAAAAAGTATTTGGACACCAGGAAATATATAATGTGAAAATTCTTACAAAATTTCAAATATGCTTGCAGGGTTTAGTTTTCCTAGTAGACATTTCATTTCCTTCTCATTTTGCTATTATTAAGATTCTGCTTGGATCGAAACCTTCTCCTTTTTTCCTTCAAAATTTGAAATACGATACAATGAGAAGTTATACTTCAAAGCACTGGCATTTAAACATTTTCATATGTTTAATGTCTCACGAAGAGCGCCTCATATGGTCTCAGAATGCATTGTGGTGCAGCAGAGAGGTTGCCATGACGCTGATAGTAGACAACCTGTGTTTATTTCCATTAGTTCTCCCAATTAGGCCCCAAGGCCCCTTGAAATGATTTTGACCTTTTACTTCTTATAGCTTTTCCAAGAGCCCCCCCCCCCCCCTTGGTTTTGAAATGTATTGCAGTGAATACAAATATCTTTGATAATCTGATCCGAATCTTATTGTGTGTATTAGCATACAAATTTTGAAATAGTTTTCATGCGCTTTCATTTCAGCTTTTTGAAGAGCACCCCTTTGATCTCGGAATGCATTTTAGTGTGACACAGAATTCACCACTACTTTCATCCAAATCATTCTGCGTGTTGGCATGTAACTTTCATATAATTTTATGCAATTTCTTTTTAGCTTTTTGAAGAGCGCCCCCTTTGGTCTCGGAATGCATTGCGGTGCAACACAGACATCGCCACCACTTTAATCAAAGGCATCCTGCGTGTTTGGCGTATAAATTTTTGTTTCAATCATTTTCATGCACTTTCATTTCAGCTTTTTGAAGAGCGCCCTCTTTGGTCTCAGAATGCATTGCATTTCAACACAGAATTCGCTACCACTTTGATCAAAATCATCCTGTGTTTTTTATTTGAATCATTTTCATGCACTTTAATTTCAGCTTTCTTAAGAGCACCCCTTTGGTCACGGAATGCATTGCGCTGCAACACAGACATCGCCACCACTTTAATCAAAATCCTCTTGCGTGTTTGGCATATAAATTTTTGTTTCAATCATTTTCTTGCATTTGCATTGTCATTTCAGCTTTTTGAAGAACGTCCCCTTTGGTCTCGGAATGCATTGTGGTGCAACACAGACATCGCCACCACTTTGTTCAAAATCATTCTGTGTTCTTTATTTGATTCATTTTCACACACTTTCTTTTCAGCTTTTTGAAGAGCGCCCCCTTTGGTCTCGGAATGCATTGCGGTGCAACACAGATGTTGCCACCACTTTGATCAAAGGCATCCTGTGCGTTGTGGCATACTACTACCAGCAGGGCCCCTGGAGGGGGTTGTGGTGTCGCATAGGCTATGACCCGAGAGAACACTTTGAGGCGAAGAAATACCAACTTCTTGACTTCCGGATAAGGAAAGGTAGATTTGCTAGTGCAGTAGAAACATTGATAGTGAAGTCCTTCTGACAATGAAGATTAGTTTAACTGAGGAGGAATTATACATCATCTATTTTTCAATTATATAAAGAAGTTTCATAGGTAAGAAACCCAGGTCCTCCATTAAGAGAAGTGACATATAATCAACTTTATTATAATGCGGCAGGGTATACAATTTATAACATTAAAAGGCAAATAACAAAGAATGAATGATTAGTGCATAATTAATAAAGGTCATAAATGGATTGATGCAAAGTAGAATTATAATAATTTTGATGCGGATTAGTATTAGAAACAAAAATTAAATGTCTGTCATATCATTCCTTCCTGTAAATATATAGTACATATAATTACAAAGATGATATTAAGTAAAAAGAGCATTAGTGAAATAGATTCAATTATAGCACTGATAATGATGATTACGATAACATTGATAATTGATAGTGAAGATAATCATAATAATGATATTTTATATATCAGAATAAACTGGGTTATTCAATGTTTAGGAGAGTTATGAGCTTAAAACGTTATAATAATGTTCATTGTTATCATGATGTAGGTGATGGTGAAGATGATGATGATGATGATGATTATAATTGTTGTGTTGATGCTGATGATGATGATGTTGAGAATTATGATGATAATGATGACAGTTGTGATGATGGTGATGATGACGATGAATTTATAATGTGGATGATGATGATGATGATGATGATGATGATGATGATGTCGATGAGTTTGATAAGGATGATGATGTTGAGAATTATGATGATAATGATGACATTGGTGATGATGGTGATGATGACGATGAATTTAATGTTGTTGATGATGATGATGATGATGATGATGATGATGATGATGATGACGACGATGAGGATGAGAATGGGGATAATGATGGTTTCATGTACATGTACATGTAAAGTCTTTATGAATGGTATAGGACTTTGTGTATGAGAGTCAACGTTTCTCATCATATTACCACTGTATAATTGCTTTACAGAGCTGACTGATAAGAGATTGAAGTTGTTATTGAAGAAGAAACGTATGATCCTCTATCCACATCAACCCCAGAAGCTGAAGAAGTGTATTCCTACACCCCAACTAGCCAGCAACTCAAACCAGTATGATGATCAGAAGAAAGCACGGGTAAGTAAAGTTCACTCTGGGCAACAAAAATTCTGTACAACACAATTTTTTATCTACGAAGTGGTCTTGATGACTCTGAGCTCATGACCCAAAGCCGATGTAGTGCTTCTGCTCCTCGCCTTTCAACCAGACAGTCGTAGGGTGGAATCCCACCCATAGCGTTAATTTCCTTCTGTAAGAAATTCATCCACATTGTGCTGCACCCAACCCTGGTGAGGTGAATGGTTACCTGGCAGGAAAATTTATTCCTTAAAATGCCATATGCGCTCGTGTACGCCAGGCTAAATCCATTGTAATAATAATAATGCAAAGCGCCTTGAGCACTCCACAGAGTGGATATGTGCGCTATATATAAATGGCATCTATTATTATTATTATCATTGTCAAGAATGTTTTATATACACTGGTCACATATTCCCTTTTTACATTCCATCCTTTAAAGCCTTATGATTTGTACGACATCATGAGACAAGGAATCCGTCTAGCTTACCAAAAGATTTTCTATCAGCTTTGCGACCTTGAGGGATCGAGAGCTTCAGGCCATTATCAACAATCCTCAGTGGCATAGACAGAAACCAATCATGAAGACAAGAAATGAGCATTGATGGACTGAATATTCCTTCTTTATCCCATCCCTTACAACCTTAGGATTCGTACTACATCATGAGACGTGGCATCCTACCCGCCTATCATCAGATGTTCTACCAGCTTTGCAACCTTGAAGACACAGAACTTCAGGCCATTATCAACAACCCTCAGTGGCATAGGCAGAAATCAAATATGAAGACAGGATATTTTAAACATTAATGGACTGAATTTTCATCTTAATCTCATCCCTTATAACCTAAGGATTCATACTACATCATGAGACGTGGCATCCTACCAGCGTATCATCAGATGTTCTACCAGCTTTGTGACCTGGAGGATCCAGAACTTCAGGCCATTATCAACAACCCTCAGTGGCAAAGACAGAAACCAAACATGAAGACAGGAAATTTGAAGCATTGCTGGACTCAATTTTCCTGTTTTATCTTAAGGATTCGTACTATATCATGAGAAGGGGCATCCTACTAGCAAAGCATCAGATGCTCTACCAACTATGCTAGCTACCTGGAGAACCAATGATTTCAGGCCACCATCAACAACTTTAATAGGCATACTTGTCTCTGAATTCATTTACAATATTGTCCTTCTTTATTCCACTCCATACAACCCACCACAGGATTCGCAATACAGCATGAGATAAGGCATGTTACCAGCCGACCACCAGCTTTGTGACCTTAGGAGCTAGAACTGCAGGCCAAACAACTTTCAAATGTTTACTTTTCTATACATTGATGGACTGAATTTACCCTCTTTATCTCATCCCTTATAACCTTAGGATTCATACTACATCATGAGACGTGGCATCCTACCCGCCTATCATCAGATGTTCTACCAACTTTGCGACCTTGAAGACCCAGAGCTTCAGGCCATCATCAACAACCCTCAGTGGCATAGACAGAAACCAAACATGAAGACAGGATATTTGAGCACTGATAGACTGAATTTTCCTCCTTTTTCCCATCCCTTACAACATTAGGATTCATACTACATCATGAGACGGGGCATCCTCCCAGCCTATTATCAGATGTTCTACCAGCTTTGCGACCTGGAGGATCTGAGCGGTGTTTCACCAAGTTACGAAAGACTCTAAGAACAAACTTTACGCACAACTTGTATCAGTTGTTGTGCTGCATGATCACGAATCTTACATAAATTACTCTTGTTAATGTACTGGTACTCCAGTCAGGATATTTGAAGCATTGATGGACTGAATTTTCCTTCTTCAACCAATTTCTTACCATCTTAGGACTCATACTACATCATGAGACGGGGCATTCTACCAGCGTATCATCAGATGTTCTACCAGCTTTGCGACCTTGAGGATCCAGAACTTCAGGCCATCATCAACAACCCTCAGTGGCATAGGCAGAAACCAAACATGAAGACAGGATATTTTGAGGCAGAGATGTTTCGGCAGCTTCGCGACACCCTCACGCAGATGATCAAGGATACAGTGTTGGAAGTCAATGCTAAACAAGGTATTCTTATGTGTGTCGTGCAGAGATGCCAACCGATATTTTTTTGCAAAACATTGGTGGTCATATTGTACTTATCATATGATATAAAGATATCAATCAACTGTTTAGCAAATTTGGCCCTCCTGGGGCTGAGCTGGGCTGACAAGCAAAAAAAAAAAACAAAAAAAAGGTCTTCATCTCCTTTGGCACCCTTTTAACCTCGAATTTGGTGCCCTCTAGCTCTAATCCCCCCCCCCCCCCCCCCCGGTGCGTGCATGATATGTACATACAATTTTTTAGATAAATAATTGATCCTTTTAGCTATCTGAAAGTTTGCACACTTACCCATATTCAATGAACCACCATGTACGAAAAGACCCCTCAGGGTATCGAAGACGACAAATCTGTGTGCTTTTCAGTGTCCCAAAGCCTCAAACTTTATAAGTGTTGACCTATGTTTATTCTTGAGGGGATGTTATAACTTTAAAAGCTGAAATTTTTGCTAGTGTTTTGTTTTCGCTAATTTCGCTCCCATGAATTTGCTTAGACTGCTACTCATAATTTTGTCCATAGACTTGTTTACAATTATATTTCAAAATGTGAAAATAACAACCGTTAGTGTGTCAATATGTCTGAAATTCAGTAAAGTGGATAAATCTGTGTATACTAAAATATTGGCTTTTCCATTACAGTGAAAATTCAGTATAATGAGGTATTCAGGAACATCAAATTACTTTGTTATAACAGTAATCTCCTTAGGGCAGTGTTAAAAACAATAAGTTATTAGTAACTTGAACCAAACTATTACCTCTTTATATCAGAAATATTGTTATATCAAGGTTGTGTTCCATAAAGGTGTGCGACTGTACAACTGACTGGTGATCCTTTCTTCGGTGTAATTTAGTGCCAGGCGTTAACATTGAGCGCGAGAAAGGATCACCAGTCGTTCGTACAGTCATACATATCTTTATGAAACACAACTCAGATCTCTTTATACTGAATTTCCACCGTACCTTTAATGATAATTTCCTCTTTTTTTGCAGATGATGAGGAAGGAGAGAGGAGCCTACCGTCAACATCAGCAGGAACTTCGGAAGAACAGGTTCATGATGAAGGCGATGATGAGGGAGACGAGATGGGTGACGAGGATGATGACGATGATGATGGGATGGATGATGACATTCCGTTGGATGATGCTGGAGGAGAGATGGAGGATTCCTTAGATGCGGAGCAAGAGAATGTGGAGGAGGAGGAGGAGGGGAATGAGAGGAGAATGGAGAAAGATGAAGGGAGTGATAGCGAGAACGAGATGACAGCGGAGATGCTTGAATTCATAGATGATGAGGAGATGCCTAGCTGAGGAGCAAAAACTACAACATCCAAGAAAAAGGAAGACAATAAAGATGTGTAAGGAGCATGGAGAAAATTGACGACTTAGAGGAGATGCTTAAGTGCTGAATGTAGACTTTGGACATCTAAGTAAGAGAGAGAGAGGGAAAAATAAGAGGAGGATGAGGGTGAGGAGAGGAGCGAAGATAATGATGGAGAAACTGGAAATCATAAATGATGATGGGATGCCTAGCTGAGGAGCAAATACCACAACATATAAGAAAAGGGAAGACGATCAAGATGGGGTAGGAGCATGAAGAAAGATAATAGATTTGTGGAGATACAGAAATGATAATTATATTGGACATCAAGAAAAAGAGAGAGGAGACAAAAGTTAGGGGAGTAAAAGGGTGAGGGGAGGAGCAAAGCAAAATTTTGCATGAAGGGGATGACAGTGATGAAGAAAGGATGTTGGCAGTAGGCCTACTGGAATTCATGGATGACGAGCTTGCTCAGATGGGTAGTGAAAGATTCCAACATCCAAATTTGCATGGAGTGCAGGTTGCTACAAGAATTTTTTTTTCACCTCTTGCCCAGTTGGGCAACCAAGTTTTCAAATCACTTGCCCGAACAAAATTTCCTTTGCCCCAAATTGATGGCAATTTGTACATGTAGATGAAAACTAGAAAAAGCTGCTACTTGCCCTTTTGGGCAAGTGACAATTTTATTTACTTGCCCGACAGCTTCATTTTGTTGCCCTGGGCATGCGGGCAAGTGGGTTTGTAGTGCCCTGGAGTGGAAAAGGGAAATCATCTGCAAGTCATGGAGAATGACTGTAAGACCTGTCTCTTATACACATCTAGATGTGTATAAGAGACAGCCCATATGCCATATGTACATCTGGCCGCACTTCCACCCAGAATTCCATATAGATTAATTGCAATCAATGATTTAACACCTCTGTTATCACGCGAAAGTACGTCACAATGTAAAGGGAATTCCCCCACATTATTGTGCAATAATTTCATTAAATGCTGCCCTCACATTTCAAAGCAAACTGGCCAACTGTAATTTCTCACAGCAGGGCGTAAAAAACAACGGGAATCAAGCTGTTGGCCTGGAAACCTTTTATTTTTAATAGAGGACAGGAAGAATATGCTTTACAATTTGATTGGTGTGTAATTATGCATCAAAAACGTTTGTTCTGGTATACGAGGGTCATGAAGAGACAGTACCAGTGAACAGTTACATGCTTTCCCATGGAGACAGGTGCGACAGATTATGGTATGTTGATGCTTTAGCTTTATCTGTAGATATTGGTGCATCTTTAACCCTTTAAAGGTGATAGAACACATCTTGTGTTTTGATTCATTAACTTTTGATTAAGTGCTCTAAAAATACACTAAATACACAAGAAGAAAGAGAACAAAATTGTACGCTAAATGATTAAAAAATAGCATTACAATTTTTTAGGAAAGGAATGGTGATTGAATTTGTGGCAAAATAATTCCTCTCCCGAATGGGTTAAGAAGCAAAAGAGGATAAAAAAGAAAGGAATATAATTTGGGGTTGACAAATTTGCATTTACTGTATATTCAAACGTACTTTGCCTCTTCACAGAACTTGACGAGTGCCTCAAAACTCTGCATCGAAGCCTTGCCAACCTTGGCAGGTGATGGAGAATTTTTTGACTTCCCCTAAAACAAAAAAAAAAGAACATGCAACCGAGTTTCACAAATATTAATCTTTCTCACAGTATCTTTCATTTAATTTATCTAACCAAATTTAGATAGATCTACTCCATTTTATTCTAGCTGATNTATGCTAATTTATGCATAAAATATGTTTTGGGCTCTTAATCACTAATTAAATCTCCAATTGAGCTGATTTCTTTTTGAAAATATTCCTTTTAGCATTCTCCACAAATTTGTTGAAAAAAAAAAATTCATTATGGAAATTAATTTCTTATGTATTTCATTGTTTTACGAATTTCTTATGTATTTCTTTGTTTTTTACCTTTTGTATTTGTTGGGTTTTTTTTACTGATATTTGTTGCAGACATTATTTGAGGCATAATGCTGCAAAAATAGATTGATTTGAGCCATTAAAACTCAAAATATTCAAGTTTTTATGATATTTTAGTGAAAACACAATTTGCATTGACTTTGTACACAAAATCACGTTTTTGAGCGATTATGGGGTTGACAAATTTTTTTCAAATGGACGTGGCACGAAAACGGTACGCGCGGGCGCGGCAAATTTGGTCTCAAAAGTTGTGCGATACTTGAAAGAAAAAAGTCATGACATGTCGCGACCAAAAAATTGCGCGTTCGGGAGATATTTTGAAAAATGTTGAGGGGGGGCGGAATTTGCCCCCCCCCCCCCGGCCTGATTAGGCCCCAGAATGACATTAAATTACGTATGAACCCATTATGATCATTATCATAAACATTACCATTACCATCATCATGTCATTCATTTTCACTGGCACTTACACCATCTTTATCACCAGAGGATTATGGTGATTATGATGATGATGATGATGATGATGATGATGATAATAATGGTAATGGGGGTAATGATGATTATGATGATGGTGATAATATTGAAAATGATATAGATGGTGATGATGGTGATGAGGATAATGAAGATGATATTGATTAAGATGATGGTGAGAATGATGTTTATGATAATGATGATGACGATGTTGAAAATGATGATAGTGAGGATGACGATGAGGATAATCGTGATGATGCTGAAATGATGGTCATGAAGATGATAATGATGGTCATGAAGATGATGATTATGTTGATGATATTGATGATGATGATAATGGTGAGAATGATATTAATATTGATGAGGATTATGATGATAATGGTGATCATGATGGTCGATGATGATGATGATGCTAATGATGAAAATGATGATGGTGATGAGAATGATGTCCAGTGATGAAGATGATGATGATGATGATGGTATCGATGATCTTTATAACAGTCTTGATTATTATGGTGTTGGCTGTGTCGGTGATAATGAGTATGATCATAATGATCGTGATAAGGATGATAATAATATTTTCCTTATCCTTTTTGGTCTACAAACTTTAAGAAAGCTCTGGAGATCATGTAGATAGTTTGGATCTCAAAGTAAAACAGAAAATCCTAGAACCATAGAATCATATCTGGCGCCCTCTTTGTTAAGTGTTGCTCTAGCTTTGGTGCATTGAATTTATTGCCGTGTCAAGATCTCTTTGAAATACGTAAAACATGTATACTGAAATCATGCATATCAGGCGCGTAGCTAGGGGCCGAATGGGGAGGGCCCCCTTGTAATATTTTTGAAGGAGAAATACGTGAGTGTAAATGCTGAAGATGCCTAACACGATTTTAAAGACCTCTAAGTCTGACTTCCGACATAACATGATGCACTCGTTCCCAAATGAACTTCATTTTTTTTCATCATTTTCTTTCAAATTATGAGTATTTAGTTACACTTACAAATGAGTGTTAAGATATATTTATCAATTAATCAATATATAGAAAGGATAGACGGTCAATTCGTTAATGTGCACAATGAAGATTTTTCCTCTGGGATTTGAGTCTATTTAGCAAACGTCAATCAGTACTGAACGATTTTAATTCAAATTTGAATTTTTGTTGGTTCTTTTTTTTTTTTTTTACTTCTTCCTATTATTCCCCTCCTCCTCCTCCTTCTGCGGTCTTTCTTCTTCTTCTTCTTCTTCTTCTTTTTCTTCGCGATCCTCCTCCTTCTTCTCCCCTCATCAAGTTTCTTATGTTCAGGACAAAATGAAGCCATGTCGATTTGTTGCATAGTCCTTTCAATACTCCTCCTAAACATTGATATGATGTTAAAAAATGAGGAAAATAGGATGAACTAACTTTACAAATTTGAGCGAAATCAGATAATCCATCAAGTTTCCATTCACACATTGATGCGCAGCCTTGACTCGGCAACTGTGGTAGAATAATATATGTCATAATGAAAAAATTCACTTTGGACACAAAACATCACACTTTGTGCTTTTTAAAGAAAAGTAGATACTTTTTTATATTTTTACATCAATTCTGCAGCATTACAGAAAGATTAATAATGATTCTTCTTTTGAAATTTACCATTGATCTATTATCAATAAATTCATAAAAGTGAATGAGATGTTGTCCATGACTGACATCATTATACTCCGCCAAACTTGCCAACTCAAGGAGGAGGAAAGGAAACATTTGAAAATTCATAACATTTGGTTGAATTATCTTATTTTGCTCAAATTCATAATATGTTCATTTTTTTTCTTAATTTCCTGAAAACACATGAAGCTCCCCTTTAACTTTACCACCTATGGGTCTGCANGGATTCGAACCTACGACCCTCTAGTTGAAAGGCGAATGTCATGACCACTACACCACGGCGCAAACCTTTGTTACAGGGGCCTGGTATAACATTAAAACTTGAGTTAATATGAATTCTGTCATTGAATTTAACATAGGATGGAAAGATCTAGTAAAATAACCAGAGTTTATCAGGTTAAAAGGTTCATGCAACAGGCCCCAGAATGAGATTAAATTACGCATGAACTCATCATGATCATTATCATAAACATTACCATCATCATGTCATTCATCTTCTCTGGCACTTACACCATCATTATCACCAGAGGATTATGATGATGGTGATTATGATGATGATGATGATGGTGATGATGAGGATGATAATGATGATGATGATATGATGATGGCGAGAATGATGTTTATATTAATGATGATGATTATGATAATGGTAACCATAATGATGGTGATAATGATGGTGATGAAGATAATTGTGATGATGATGATATTGATGATGATGATGATAATCGTGATTATGATGATGATAACTAATGATGATAATGATGATGATAATGTTGGTGGTGATGATGGTGATGGTGATGATGATGATGATGATGATAATGATAATGGTGATCATGGTAATTATGATGATGGTGATGATGATGATGATGATGATGAGGATAATGATTATGATGGTGATGATGATAATGATAATGGTGATTATGATGGTGATCATGATAATTATGATGATGGTGATGATGATGATGATGATAATAATGATGATGATGATGAGGAGGAGGATAATGATTATGATGGTGATGATGATGATGATATTGCTGATGATGATGATTATGATGATAATGGTGATGATGACGATGATATTGATGAATGGGATGATAATAATCTTTTCCTTATTTTTTTCGTCTACAAACTTAAGAAAGCTCTGGAGATCATGTAGATAGTTTGGATCTCAAAGTAAAACAGAAAATCCTAGAACCATAGAATCATATCTGGCGCCCTCTTTGTTAAGTGTTGCTCTAGCTTTGGTGCATTGAATTTATTGCCGTGTCAAGATCTCTTTGAAATACGTAAAACATGTATACTGAAATCATGCATATCAGGCGCGTAGCTAGGGGCCGAATGGGGAGGGCCCCCTTGTAATATTTTTGAAGGAGAAATACGTGAGTGTAAATGCTGAAGATGCCTAACACGATTTTAAAGACCTCTAAGTCTGACTTCCGACATAACATGATGCACTCGTTCCCAAATGAACTTCATTTTTTTTCATCATTTTCTTTCAAATTATGAGTATTTAGTTACACTTACAAATGAGTGTTAAGATATATTTATCAATTAATCAATATATAGAAAGGATAGACGGTCAATTCGTTAATGTGCACAATGAAGATTTTTCCTCTGGGATTTGAGTCTATTTAGCAAACGTCAATCAGTACTGAACGATTTTAATTCAAATTTGAATTTTTGTTGGTTCTTTTTTTTTTTTTTTACTTCTTCCTATTATTCCCCTCCTCCTCCTCCTTCTGCGGTCTTTCTTCTTCTTCTTCTTCTTCTTCTTTTTCTTCGCGATCCTCCTCCTTCTTCTCCCCTCATCAAGTTTCTTATGTTCAGGACAAAATGAAGCCATGTCGATTTGTTGCATAGTCCTTTCAATACTCCTCCTAAACATTGATATGATGTTAAAAAATGAGGAAAATAGGATGAACTAACTTTACAAATTTGAGCGAAATCAGATAATCCATCAAGTTTCCATTCACACATTGATGCGCAGCCTTGACTCGGCAACTGTGGTAGAATAATATATGTCATAATGAAAAAATTCACTTTGGACACAAAACATCACACTTTGTGCTTTTTAAAGAAAAGTAGATACTTTTTTATATTTTTACATCAATTCTGCAGCATTACAGAAAGATTAATAATGATTCTTCTTTTGAAATTTACCATTGATCTATTATCAATAAATTCATAAAAGTGAATGAGATGTTGTCCATGACTGACATCATTATACTCCGCCAAACTTGCCAACTCAAGGAGGAGGAAAGGAAACATTTGAAAATTCATAACATTTGGTTGAATTATCTTATTTTGCTCAAATTCATAATATGTTCATTTTTTTTCTTAATTTCCTGAAAACACATGAAGCTCCCCTTTAACTTTACCACCTATGGGTCTGCAAAATGTCAACACGTCATCTCGCCGATCTCTTCATAATTATTCACGCTATAAATTTATCATTAATTTAGCGCTATGCCCAGATTGCTCGGGCCAGGCCAACCATGGCTTTCTTGGGGCTCAAACAACCTTGCCTCGCTGACAACAGCTGGACAGTTTGGACCGCGACGCAATCATGCAGTTTCCATGGCAACCGATTGTGACGACATTCAATTACGTCACACAGGGAATGGATTGTGAAGTGGGGACGAAGTGCTCCGGGCGGGGAAAGGAAAATAATGGTCCTCGCGTGATGTTTTGTTGGATATTAAATTCCCTCCGCTTTCATCTGAAAATATCACATTATCATGAGCAATGTATAGAA
The DNA here is from genome assembly GCA_036244855.1 of Temnopleurus reevesii. Lineage (NCBI taxonomy): Eukaryota > Metazoa > Echinodermata > Echinoidea > Temnopleuroida > Temnopleuridae > Temnopleurus > Temnopleurus reevesii. The sequence goes on from BQKZ01002570.1 coordinate 46,238, forward strand.
TCCAAACTGCTCCCGTAAAGGACAAACTGATTTTGATGTATTTTTGCAGTGACTAAAAATAGCTCTCGTATTGGTGAGTTTATAGGTGCATGAAATGTTAAACGGCCAATCCATAATTTAGGATGATTGGAGCAGCTGTGCAGGCAGGTCTATTAACCAGTTTCTATTCCGTTCAAAACGAATTACATTTTCTCATCATCTTAGACACAAAGTTATTTGCCTTACTAATTACAATAATATTATCAATACCTATTCCTGTTCGGAAATCTCAATAGTTAGCAAAATCTATTACATATTGTTCTTTAAATTCTTGAGACAATTAATGTACGAGGGGGAAAAGATCAGGAATGCTCGCCAACCTCAATGTTATGTACAAGATTTTCAACACCAACACATCCTTTTTTTTTTCGGCGTGCTTGTCGGGATTAAGTGTGAAGTTTAAACTTCTTTCAACGAAGAATTTATTCAAACATAATATTTTGCAACATACAGAGAAAATTCTGATGAACAAAAAAAAAATATTAAGAAAATCGGACAACTGATGAAAAAAAAAAGTTTTCATATTTTTAGAGATTTGGAAAAAATGGGCATGTCAGTGAAATACTCCAAGTTTGCATTATTGTAAACATGCAATTAGATAGCACGTAGTTATAGTTTTGAGGAATTCATATTTTTGGGGAAGAGTAACATTTTATGACATTGATATGAATTATGGAATAAATGGTAAATTATGCACCTATGACGCCATCAGATGCAAATATTAATAACTTTCATGATAACTTTCTTATTATTTGTCCTCTCAATTGTGACAATTGTTTAAAAAAATATATATATATATATATTTTTTTTTCTTTGTTCCGATTTGTTTTGTTGTTGGTGTAATCATCTGTCTGTTCTGCACCTGATAAAGAAACATTGCTATGGGGTAGACTCTTCTGATATGCGCCAGGTAGAACTACATTTGTATACCTATGGTGAGAAGTAGTAGTAGTGTAGTAGGAAAAGTAGAAATAGTAGAAGTAGTAATCGTATCTTTATTGTCATTATTAGAATTCCTCATGAATAATATAAATGTCAATCTTTCAAACTTTCAAACTTTTTTTCTGCATAAGTTAAAGCCCATGTATAGTTTTGGTAAAGATTAAAGAAATGTGAATTTTGGGGATATATACCATTACATATAGTTTGTATACACATTTCAAGATCATAGCATAATTTTCTACGAGCGAAATCTTTTGAAAATTTGAATTTGACCGTTTAAATCGTATTTAGCGCCCTCTCCTGGTTATAAAAATATTTTGCTTCTTATTGGGCATACACAAAATTATTTCCAAGATTTTATTAAAGCATGCTAAAAAGGAATATATAAAGAATAAATTCTGAAATTTTCATCCAATTCTGTTCATGAGAAGCTGTCCTTTATCAAGAAAGAAAATATTGAATTAGCGTCGG
>BQKZ01002570.1:48274-74340 GCA_036244855.1 Temnopleurus reevesii
GCCCTCCTCCATCCGCCCCCGACTAAAAATCATGAACGTGCTCATGTTTTTCTCATGAGAGAAGCATACTTTTTATCTTTTCTCTCAAAATGTTTTATGCTGGATGATTCACACTTCAATTTCTCTCTTCATGCGTAATCCAGAATGTTGGCAACTCTGTATTTTGTTGGTATGTCTGGCAATCATTTACTGAACTTTTGGGTCGGCAATAACCTTGATATTCAAAACTGAAAACTTGGTGAATAATCCATGGCGTAGTCTGCAAATAGAGACCTATTACGGTCTGGGAGGGACACTCACAGGTTAGCAACCAAATTCTGCTCAGTTGGCACACAGTGAGCAGAAGGGACACAAATTTTGGACACAGTAAACAACTTCATTCAAACATTCACAATGGCTAGATACACATGCAAACAAATATTTCTATTTTCGGTTTTTCAATTGCGAAGAAATTAATATGTCAATCAGGATTCATAGAATGAATGGAGGAGTTTACTTTCTTTTGAGCCCATGAAGCTGTTGTGAAGGCTTGAATGGACTTGTTTATTTTGTCCAAAATCTTATGTTCCTTCTGCCTAATGTGTTCAGCCTTCTATAAACATAGCGAGGTACCAATAGAACTGGTACAAACAGCTATAGCCTACTCTCGGCTACGTGTTTTCGATTTCACATAGTAGCCTACTGAGTCTGTACACTCAAAGACTACTTAATCATTGGCAGAAAAGGGGATTGTAGTCTTTGACTAGGGACCCTATGTAATGCATATATCATGTGTACTACTCTTACTCTATGCACTGCGCAAAATGTATCATCGAAAGCCAAGGGTCTGTTTCTGCAGACTACATAACTTGGTCCTGTCTCGAACGCCAGTTCACAGAAATGTGGTCTCGTACAAACTTCAAGTTTTTTTTTTTTTTGATATTCTAAAATACAAACCCTATTGTGAACTTGGATTATGATAAAAAAAAAAAAAAAAAAATCTCTTGTAAATCTCAAACAACACTTTGATAATCAATATATGTAGATTGAAAACCTGAATGGATTAATCTTACGTAAATATAAGAGATATTTATTTTGGGATCACTGTATAAATATGTTGGTCTGAGTTGATAGACTATTGATTAACCAAGCGTGTACGTGAGCAATGGGTCCGCAAATTGTCCCTATTTTATACATGAAGCATCGGTGGTTCAGTGGTAGAATTCTCGCCTGCCACGCGGGAGGCCCGGGTTCGATTCCCGGCCGATGCAATTTTTTTCCTTACTTTTAATTCATTTTTTTTCCTCCTCCTCAAAAGTTATTCCCCCATCCCCCAAAAAAAGTATCATCATTTTAATGTGCTATATGTTATTAGTTCATTCGTTTTAAATTACCTTTATACTCCTATTTTGTGCCCATAATGAATGTACATGTACTAAATAATTATACATGTGTGTTTCCTTTCTGAAGCAGCAACTTTTTATGAGGTACAAACGTGTTTATGAAAATTTGACGAAAATAAAGAAATAAAGTCATCTTGGGATGATCTTTAGCCTTGCATACATTAAAAAAAATCGATTGGACAGATTGAATCAGACAAAGAGATGATGTTTAGATCCATCGGCAAACTTTTTTTTTCTTTCTTTTTCTTTGTCTTCTTTTTTCCCTTCGTCTTTTCTTTTTTCCCTCGTATAGAACAGGACTGTTGCTTGCTTTTATTGGCCTGGATGCATGCGAACTTAATTAGCACAATGATCTCCCGACAGGCAAAAAAGAATGGGAAAAAATATAGGCCTAGATAAAATGATGCACGATGATGATAAACATTAGAAGAAGAAAGTAAGTGAAATTCTTAACTTTTTTGGGTTTGGGGGACCGTTTACGTCCACTCCGCAAAAAAAAATCTCAAACGCGTCAGAATAGTAAAAAAGCACAAACGAAAACAAACAAAAAAAAAGATGAAAAAATCATTTCAAACATTTTGATTTATAAGGGAAATTGTAATTTCTTCGTTTACTTGGTGCCAGAGTTGTAGCTATTTTTTCTTTCTCTTCACCACCTCCCTTTGTATAAACTGTCCATTCTACCCATTATAAACTCATCGACCGGTTTTGAATCGTTAATCATGGATATAAAAACACGGTTATAATAGTTGTGTTCACACTGAGACTCGAAACCTTAAAAACTAAGATAGAAATACGGAAGCTTATACGTGCAGCGCAAAGGCGAGTTTGTACAAGTCCCCTTCCCGCCCTATCGTCTTAAACAAAACGCGAAGGCAGGTTTGTACAGGTCACCTCCTCGCCTTTTCGACAAAAACAACGCGCCTTGGTGAGTTGAATAACTCATCTTCGCGCTAAACCTATGAGCTTCCGTAGAACTGTCGTAGTTTCTGAAACCGTTTAAGATTTCGGCTCAAAGTGTGAACCTTACTAGACTCGTCTTTGGGCTGCACGTATAAGCTTCCGTATTTCTATCGTATGTTTCTGAAGCATTTGAGTGCACGTAAAATTTTCCATATTCTGTCGTAGCTTGTGTAACCTTAAAACGTTTATACCCTTAGTGTGAACCTAACCAAGGACCCTTTTTCAGATGGACGATTAATGCTATTGTTCTTTGAATGTCATGATAGTCACCGGCGCCTGATTATTCATGCATTTTGATGAGAACATCCAGATGATTAACAATTAATGCATTTATGTGCATTTTTTCATTGACAAAGGAACATTTTGCCCTGTCTTGGTTTTTGTTTGCAGCAGCTGATGTCCTGTTTTAGACTATAACTTTCAATGAACATCCTTCAGATTTGGAGCAGCAAAATTGCGAAGCAGACGATTTTATGATATAAAATATGCTTTTATCTTATCCGGAAAATCCAGGACACACATGATGACCTCAATAACGTCAAGATACTTATGACCAATACATGCTATGTATCTTGCATCTCTGGAAAAGTATGCGGAATTCTGCAAAAATTGGATCATACGTGATAGTCATTCAACCACTATTCAGCCTTATTATAAATATATATCTACCCTTTTCCAAAATAAAACGCATGGAACTAAAGTAATCCGTCGTAAATAAGAACTGCACATTTGGTTTTTCAGGATTTAATTGATTTATTGCCTTCTGCGCACACGATTTGTTCAATAAGTGAAAACGGACTTCTTGTTTCTCCCTGCATCCTGATCGGCGGTGACCATCATGACATCAAAGTAGAAAAATATTAAAAGAATGTTATTCAGATGAAAATGGAAGTCACACGCTATCGATCTCATTACGTAACAGATAACTGTCCATTGTCGAAAGTCCTTGACCTAACGAATACCGTTAGAAAAGTATTTCTTCTGCCATGATTGGTTTCTTTAGTATTACGTAATCCTGTTTTATACCTATTTATCAGGCCAGGAAGAATTGGGCCATTGACGGCGTAATGGACCTTTCAACTATTCATTGCCTGGTGCAGATATTGAATACCTGATTGATAAGGAACCCAAATCCATGCTAGATGATTTAACGAAAAACTAGGGAAAATGAATAATGCAACAAGAGTAAGGTCTTATGTTTTAAATGTGATTACTTTGCTCTTCAAACCGTAAAAAATACGTTGAAGTTTCTTATACATGAATGAAAATTGTCTAAATTTTATTCCAAGTGCATAAATCACTTCTGCTAAAATGGGGACGTTTATAAACACACTCATGTATTAGTAGCCCAAATAGTATAAAAGTTTTACATGTATGCCAACTCCGACATTTGCATTTTAAGACTGATCCTATAACCATGCTCTCGGATATAGATCTACAATATCGTCTTGATATGAAAGACCATTTGAAATTGATTTTCAAATTCTTTTTTTTTTTCTTTGTAGTGATACTGACGATATTTCATAGTAGGCAATCAGATATTCTGATTTTACTTATTTTGGTTGAGTTTGCAGTTTTGCATTAGTAAAACTTCAATAAATTTCATTTGAGTGACTTTCGAGCAAAATGCTTTGGAAAAGTAAATAATCCTTATACAAACTTTTTGTGTAGTTTTGAATGGAATCCTGTATTTCTACCCCCCCCCCCCTTCTCTCTCTATCTCTCTTCTCTCCCTCTCTCTGTATCTCTCTGTCTCTCTCTCCCTCTCTCTCTCTCTATCTCGCTCTCTCTCTCTCTTCCTCTCTTAAGTCATTTTATTCCTCATAATAGAATTCTCGGAAAAGAGTCGTTTTAAAAAGTTGCGTCGAGGCACCCCTTCACATTTTAACATGCAATTGACCGAATATCTTTCACTTTTTCATAATCATATAGTTTACATATCATTCTCTTTAAAATGTCCAGCCCAGGTTATTATGGTCCATGATTTTCAAGTTCCTTTTGACCAACTTTTTAATCACTGATTTGCACCCGAGTGAGACAATCACTTCACGGCTAAATGTCAGACGTCGAATCATAATAATCTAATGGTTTAAAAAGTCGGCCGAGCACGAATTCACCAACTGCTGTGGTCCTATATAAAAACGTTGTCAATTTATTTATCCAGGTATCTGCACAAAAATGAGATCGTTTTTTAATCTGGGCTCTATCAAGGTTATTTTGCATATAAAATTGTGTGCAAAACACCACAAATTTTTCATTGCTTTTAAAGTTTATTGTTGTAGTCATATTATGATATATTTGATGTTTGATGTATACGGTACCATGAGCGACATTGCTGACGGACCTGTGCGCTTCAAAGGAAATCACCATTATCATTATCAGTATAATCATAATCATCGTTAACATTATTATTATCATCATTATTACTATTATCATCAGTATTAGTAATATCATCATTATTATTATTTCTATTTTTATTATTCTTAGTATTATCATCATTTTCATTATCATTAATGTTATTATCATACCATCATTATTTAGTTTTTAAAAAAAAAGGAAAAAATGTTTCCCAATGCTTTGTTCTGTCCAACTAGATATAAAAACAAATCTAGTTTTGTGAACCAAAAGTAATTCAGTTGTTAACAAACCAGCAAAGACATCCATTTCAGAATGTTAGTGGTAGATAGAATTTAACATTTCGCTCATCTCAACTTTGTTTAGTATGAACGCAACATTGAATAAATGTCAGCTGGCGTTGGAAACGATGGTCTGCAAACAGAGCAAGATGTATTATCGTTTTTCCATTACGGTTGGAGATAGGGATGGCAAACTTTGCACTGCAAACACGGCCAACTTCATGTCGTATCATACCATCTCTCTTCCTTAATCTCAATTATTTTCAGATTTTCCTCTACGCTGCTCGCTCTTTTTGATGAATTCAAATTTTCTGTTTCACTTTATAGTTCCCTCTGCTCTAAATCACTGTACCATCTTCGGATATTGTTCTACCTTCTTGCGCAGAGTAATTTAACTGAGCATCAGCTAGTAGCCTAACCTCATTCTCGCTCCTTCTTGTTCACGTTTCATCTCAACATCATCATCATCATCATCATCATCATCATCATCATCTTTATCATCTTCATCATCATCATCATCATCATCGTCATCATCTTTTTCATTCAGCCCTCTCCCCTACCATTGATTTCTCTACAGTAATATACATGTATCTCGCTATCTCTCTCTCTCTCATCGATACTCTGTTAAAATTTAATACTCGACACTCTTTAACCTCTCTCTCTCGTTATTGCCACCGCCACCATCACTATAGTTGACTTGATCCATAACTACTACCACCACCACCACTACCACCACCACCGCTACTACCACCACCACTATCATCAACATCAGCAAGAACAACATCATTATCGTTTCCTCTCCCCTGTCATTTTGTTTATCTGCCTATCTATTTTTACATCTCATTCTCTCTTCCTCGCGTCACCCCTTTTCGAAATCTCTCTCCATCTATACGATCGTCAAATATATCCCATCGTCAAATATATCCCCTACGCATATCGAAATACCACAATAAATAATGTAAGACACGGTTGCCAGGGAACCAAGCACTTCAAAATTGAAAGCCATTTTACGGGAGTAAAAAAGCAACACGTTATTACCTCGGTCACATCGTCTGCATAATGCACGAAATGTATTTGGTCTTTAAGCTATTTGTGGGTTTTCAAAATCGACGGTGTCTTTGGACGGTAAAAAACGAATGCGCATCTGATGTGCGCATTTTTAATTGCGCAAAGTAGATTCGCATTCGTTTTTTACCGTCCACAATCCACCGTCAACCAATTTCGAAAACTCACTATCATCAGAAATGGGGTTTCTCGTGGATATCACGCTGAAAGCATACATAATAAAAATAGAATGACGTAGGTGGGAAAATGGAAAACATGGAATCAAATGTATCAATTATGTATGACCGATTCAATTACGTAGTGCAGTTGCTGCTTCAATTGACCTAAATGGCTTAATATCAATACACAAAGGTATAAGGAAAGTGGCTCGATTGCACTAACTCTCCGAGTGAATGCTTGTCTAGGTGCTGATGGAGGGGGTTGGTTACCTTTGGGAAATGAAATGGAAATTCGAAAAAATTTAAAACCGAACGCCTATCTTATTTTCCAAAATAATCTATTCCAAAGAATATAATTCCGATATGATAAGTTTCCAGCGAATGCTCAAAACGCTAATGGCAAACATTGAAATGGTTTTCATTATTCATTTTTCACAATATTTATTTGGGCTGGAGAGAGAACAATCAAGTTCTCCTTCAGATTGTCATCGAAAAAGGAGAGAATACATATACTAAGTACAGTAAAGAAATTCAAGAAACATCTTCTTCTCAGAGTCAAACACGAAAAAAAAATTAACACGAATACCAGCACGGATTTTGCTTATACTATGTCGTTAATATCAAAAAATCGGCAAACAACTGAATTACTTGAAAGTTGGCTGAATAGTTAAAAATATGACAACATTACATGAAGACCTAGCTATAGATTACACCTTTAAAATGAAAATTTTCTGTTTTAATTAGGACAATTTATCCTCTTAAAATGTGTTCATATAAATAGATAAATTAGTAAATCGACCGATTTACGTTTGTCTAATTACTTCACAATTGTATTGTTAGAATGAATCTCCTGTGAGCATTTTCTTTTCTTCATAGGCTTTCGAAGATTTTCCCCTTGCTGGGCCGGTCCGGCCAATTAATGTCTTTTAAATCTTCACAACAAAAGGCCAAAACAAATCAATAAATCTCCACGTGCGTCCAACATCTGTTTTGTTAAATATTTTAGGGGATTTGCTTCATGCAAGAGTCGAGTGAAGGGGTGTCGACTTCATATTTTCAGAAAGCAAAAGCAAAAAAAAATGTGCCAAATTAATCTCAGGGTCAAGTGCGTACCGCTTTAACCCCAAACCCCTGTGACTTTCAAGAGCATTTTACTGGCGCCTTCTTCGAAAAGTGGCGCCTCAGTACATTTTTTTAGTGGTAGCGAACACCAAGAATACACACACAACGTCCACCACACTCCAGTTAGGGTGTGTGTATTTATAATACATGTGCTGCAAAGTGTGTCCCCGCTCGCTCGAGATCTCCCCCATTCATTCAAACCGTGTGGGCTTCCGATTGCATCGCACTCATATTTTCAATACATACAGCGCCACTACCTAACCATGGATGTCTAAATTGGAATTTTGCCCTGGAAACTGATACAATTTGTGATAATATTTAGGACAAGCCATGGCTACCTATACCTTCTTCATAAGCTTGCTTTTCTTGGTGTTTGTATTGCATCTACCGTGTCCTCTTACTGCTTCGGAGCCCGAAATTGTAGATTTAGAAAACCGTAAGTGAAAAAAAAATCCGGTGCCTTTTCACAGGTGGTTTTTGTGACCATCAGCTGTTTGACTTTGCGCCGTTGCTCTCCGTATGGTTGTTATACTGTGCTGGTATAGGAGTGCAGTGTTGTTGTTCTGTGTGATTGAGTTGGGTGTTGTCTTCGTGCCCCATATATTCACAATTGCGGGGGTTGCCTGATGTTTGCTTTTGTTTGTTTCTGTGAAGTATTTTTGGCGTAAATCTATGCTTTCCAGTGACTTGGTAAACACAAAATGCTCAGAAGAAAACTTAGTCGGATGCATTTGTGAAAGACATTTTTCTTAAAAGATTTAAAATGTCAACTCGAAAAATAGAATTCTCTATTGAATAAAGGCTCTTTATAAAATGATCATACAGTGTAAAGCCAGGCACAAAGAGTCTATTAAAACTGAAGGAATTCGCTCTACACTTTGAACAATTAGGGTATATATGAATGGAAAAAAATGTCTTTACTAACTTCTCTTTCTAATTGGTCTACTAAATATTATTCAAGAAGACAATTTGTACATTTACGTAGAAAATAATGTTGACAGAATGAAAATTGAAATGAGAAAAATATTTGCAAAAATGACAAGCTCATCATACTTGCATTGTATGATTTCAAGATGTGAAAAGACACATATTAGACCTTCAATAGTAATTTGTTGTTGTCTTGCGTGGTTGAATTTTGCGTATATTTCGTATTCATGCATGTTGAATGAAAATTTAATATTGTTACACAAATAATCTAAATTTGAACAGGTTGACTTTGACTTTTTACTCTTTTTACATATGTGTATAGTCTTAGGACAGTTTTCTTTATATATTTACCATCAATTTACTGATTTTGTCTTTGAAATACTGCTTTTATACTTGGTATGGTATGATATGTATTTTCAGATTCAATGAAAACAAAAATATACCCAAATACAAGCAAAACAAATAATTTGAATATATATCGTGGAGGCGCCGTGGTGTAGTGGTTCTGACTCACCTTTTTACCAGAGGGTCATAGGTTCGAATCCTACCTTTGGCGTTAATATCCTTCAACAAGAAATTCATTCACATTGTGCTGCATTCAACCCAGATGAGATGAATGGGTACCTGGAAGGAATTCATTTCGTGAAAAAGCTTATGCGCCTAATAGCTGTACCTCTAAAGCCGGGGTAATAATACTACAATTGTAGAGAGCTTAGGGAAGTCTCATGAAGAGTTGATAAGCGCTAAAAAGCTGTTCAGTATCATTGTTATATATAAAAAATATGAATCTGCTGTACATGTATATCTCATTCAGCAGTGGCAGGCACGATCCACTGCTTGTCTTCAATAGGATTGTTGAGTGACAATATTGTCAAAGAAAGAAAGTCAGGCCAGGCCACTTTCAGAGGCTCTGGGCACCACCAAACAAATTTTGATTTGCTGAGTATGATCACAGAAAAGGCTACATGATCTTTACGTTTAACACAATGATTTTTTTTGCTAGAGTTGTGAATGAATTCATTGCTCGAATGCATCACTGAATATAATTTCTAGTCGATAAAGTCCATAGTTTGGGAAATTGTACTTTATTTCATAAATTTATCTACATGTACGTCTATACGTAGGCCTACATGTACAGCTTCTATACATTGTACACTGCAGTATGATTCAGAAAAAAATGAATATTTTCATCAAACAATAAATTATCCAAAGCATGAAAAAACGTTATTTATGAGACTGCAACGTGTATTTAAAAAAAAATGTGTATTTTTGCATCAATGTTTGTACATGTAATATATATATCCCCTTTTGATTTGTTCATGATGTACATGTACATGCAAATTGGGAGTGCCTGTCGCAAAGTCTGCAGATCCTGAATGGTGTACAATTCAAATACCTTTCATACATGTACTTGTTTACCTAAACTGTTAAGAATGCTGCTTAGAGGTGGTTGGCATTTTCAAATGCAATTCTTTTAAGTATTGTACATACATGTGTACATCTACATGTACCTGCACGTAAGTGGAGGCAATGAAAATGCATACTACTGTGAGTAGAAGAACATCAAGTTCAGAGATATCATGTGGACTGTAGTCACAATAGGTTGTACATACAATGATAATAATACATGTAAACATTTTTTGTAGTGCTTACTACTTGCTTAAAGGTAGAATTCTTCTTTTTCAGCCTAAAATTTGATTTTCCAAGAGTGTTGTGTCATGTTGAAGAGCACTAAATGTTAGAACTTATCACCAGTCAATTAAGCACAAAGATTGGTCATATAAGCGCATTTATAGTTATTCCAATAATAATTCTTCTATCCAGGCCTCGAATTAATGGACCATGCGTTCAAAATTCAAAACAGCCGTTGACCCCTCGTTGACCAATAGTGCAAGAGTCTCTCTCAGTGCGTATTCCTCATGGTGTGGCAGTGTATTGAAGTGCATACTGTATGTGCTCTCACAATGGGGTTTTTTTTTGTGTGTGTGTGGTAGTACATGTGCGCTAGGAGTATCGTGATACCGATGGTGTCAAGATGAATTATGATAGAATAGATTTTTATTTGAATTAAATATTCTGGACTACATTCGACCAAAATACTTCACAGAGGTTATTATTTTGGCATACAATTGTATCCGAGGTACACAACAAGTTGTAAGCATAGACCTGTAATAATGTGTGCAAATGTAGTTTTCTACCTTTAAGGAGAGTCCGTGAGCGCTTGGAAAGAAGGATGAGTGTGTAGATAAAGAAATACTAACATTTTGGCACTGTACATACATGTAGACAGATGGAATAAGTAATCAACAATGTGGAAAATGGTAATTAAGTGTTTGGTAACATCAAACAGGTTTTTAAGAAATTTAAGAAGAATCAAAGGTTTAAACTTAATCCAAAGATGCCACCAAGCATATTCTAATCAGAAAAATCACTTAACAAAGATATAGATTTTTAAGAGATTCTTAAATTATTCCAGAGTTCAACTGTAGCATTTTTGTACAAGATCCATAATATTTTATTCTCATGTTTGACATGACCAGAAGGAATTTGTTATTTGATCTTACAGTACATTGAAGTCTTCTTGCAGGAGTGTATTTTATGATGAGATCCTGCAGATAAACTGTAGATTATTCATTTATAAAGTCTTTCCCATTTGTGCTATTAGAATAAATATATTTTTATTTTGGTTGGCAGAGAAACTGGTCTTTGGTAATCTGGCATTTGTAAATTATGAGCATGCTTATTTGCACAGACAAGAAAAGTATTTTTACCACAATTGCTGGTTGATACAATGTACATGTGCTGTACATATAATGTGTGTATCTTCACGTACATGTATGAATAAAAACTTCATTGATAAATTGTTTTTGCACATTACATTGAACAACTTCTAAAACAAATAGTACTGCGTAAATACATGTAGTTGTAGTACTCACAAACGTTAAAGTGATATGAATAAAAACTATGGTCTCATTTTTAATAGCAAAGAAATGAAAAGATTCATATAATATGAATCTTTTCATTTCTTTGCTATTAAAAATGAGACCATAGTTTTTATTCATATCACTTTAACGTTTGTGAGTACTACAACTACATGTATTTACGCAGTATTTGTTTTAGAAGTTGTTCAATGTAATGTGCAAAAACAATTTATTAATGAAGTTTTTATTCATTAAGCATATATGAAAAAATCTCTACATGTACTTTTAAGAAATTTCCATGGAAATACATCAAACATCATGTTATGTAATTAATAATATTTAGGTCTGATATTGTCATGCCAGCAACACCCTTTGATGAAAATAGAGGAAAGAGGACATGGCGAAAAGGGAGGGAAAAGAAAAAAAGTAGGTTAATTTTTTTTTCCCTGTCAAGCAAAGTTGGCCATGAACCTCTTTGAGACTTCCTTTTCCTACTACATTGTAATTTCATAGGGATTGAAATATCACTAACCAAACAGCTGAGTCAAATATTTTCTCACTTTTTAAGAAAAAACGTACATGTAGCCTACATGTACATGTAACAATACGCTGAATGACACTGTATGGACTGAATTTCGATTAAAAATATACACTGTACATGTAGGTGTTTTATTATAATTCAGGAACATTAACAGTTGGCATCTCTGTACATGTACTGTGATTTAAAAAAAAAATACATGTACATGTAGACGTGCTCTAGCAGGAAGCATAATACGGACATTGATTTTATGGGGTTTGATGATAATGAGATGAGACTGGTTTATACACCAAAAGCAACGTGCATAACCAAGCAAGCTGTGTACATGTGCATGTACTGTGGAGCAAACTGGGTATTCTGTAGTCTCCAACAAAGACCCAATAGGCGGGTTTACTTATGATATTCAAATTTATGTTCTTTTCTTGCCACTGAACGTAGTTACATGTACATGTACATAATATTCCTTAAACCGTTCGATAACAATAAGACTACAATACTTGGATTCCAGTTTGCATAAATTACTTGTTGCTATGTCGGGCAAGCCTCAGGCAAGGTTTAGGGTTGTCAAAATTAATGTTTGTGTTAACTAAGACCTTAGTTAACACAAACATTAATTTTGCATTATTAGTAAACCCACCTATTTACACAGATAATTTAGGGAGTGTCCAAATGAATTTTTCCCAATTTTCAAAGGTGTTAACCACTGTATGTACTTCCAAGAGTTGCAAAACAAACAAGCTTGGAGACCCTTCTTTATGAATGGGGAATAAGATCTTGAAAATGATCCTGATCAACAATCTTACAGTACATACGGTATGAGCATGATCTGGATGTCAAAGGATTTTTGTAAGGCAATGAAGAGACAAAGAAAGAAAAGAAGAGAAGATTTAAAAAATGGAAGAACATACTGTACACTTGTACAACTATAGAATAACGTCCGGCGTAGATTCAAATGCTATCTATTGTTGCTCTAGGAAGAAGCAATGTAAGAAATATACATGTCGTCAAAGATTTTAGACTCTGTATAATGCTCTACATATGCTCACACCGAAACCCAATGTCTGTGCCTGCAGACTACATTGATCCGCGTAGATGAAATTTCAATGTATCCTACCATGTACATACATGTATAGTCTTCGCTTCCATCTTCATGAACTAGCATGGACTGACTGGATTGAGTCTGATTCTGCAGCCTACACATGCAGATTGCTGTATAGCCTCTGATTATAACGTTATTGCACTCTGTTCCCATTATCTCCGACACAGGGTCCCATCCTGGGAGTTAGCGGACCGTGTTAATATATTCAACCAACCTTGGTGTTATTGCATTCCTTTGGCACCATGCATTATTATCAAAATTAATACACATTCCACCATACTGTCATTTTTTCCAATTGCCAGTACTACATGTGCTGTATTGAAGGTACAGACAGAATGACCGGATTAAGGCTGGGTATGCAGCCCAAGGCATGCTCTACATGGAGTGTACATACATGTACATGTACAAGGGCTCCGATGAGGCAAAAATATTATTTGGATGCCGTTAATTGAACGATTTTCTGAAAATGGCCCAACCTGAACTTTATTTCATTCATGTACAGGTATGATGTAGTTAAAAACGAGAAATATAATCTGAAATGTCACTCTCATTAAAAGTATAAATAAACATCTGAAATAAAACCTGAAATGTAATTTTAGATGTTTTAGGGCATTTGAATCCATGCTATAAAGTTTTTTGTTCTTCATGCAATCTTTTCCCCCCAAAAATATATAAATGAAAAAAGTAACGACCGACTATGCAATTTTTAAGAGTCTTTCTTGGGTATCCGAACAATTTTTGTAACCGGGATAACAGTATTGCACTCTGTTCCCATTATCTCCGACACAGGGTCCCATCCTGGGAGTTAGCGGACCGTGTTAATTTATTCAACCAACCTTGGTGTTATACATTCCTTTGGCACCATGCATGATTATCAAAATTAATACACATTCCACCATACTGTCATTTTTTAATTAATTTCTAATAAAATCAACATTCCATAATACTATTCAATTTTGTTAATTTTCTTTTATTTTTTATTTCATTTTATAGGAAAAATTTGAATGAAATCTTTAGTCTCTACAACTTACCAGCTCAACCAAAGAAAAAATCCCTTAAAATGAAAGTATTCTTAGTAACAACAAGATACATGGTAGCTATGGCCATTTATTGGAAAATAATAACGAGGGCCAAGAAATGGCAACAAATGATTTAAGATTACTCTTGAGCATCATACTGCACTGAAATTTCTTTTGATTTTTTTAGGTTAATGAAAAGTGAGAAAAAACTAAAGATTAAGGTCGGGCCAATTTCAGAGGGTAGGTCAGTCGAGGCCAACCAAACAATTGTTTTTTACATTGTAGGTTTTGCACTAAACTTGTAACAAAGCCACTCATGAATGGATTTATGAAACATCATTTGCATTATTATGATCTTGTCAAGGCCAGTGAACAAAGAATTGTCACACAGCGGTGATCAAAGTCTGGAAATTATCCAGCCAGAATGTTTTCNACGACCGACTATGCAATTTTTAAGAGTCTTTCTTTTTTCTTTCTTTTTTTTTTTAAATTTTTTAATTTTTAATTTTTTTTAAGAGTCTTTCTTGGGTATCCGAACAATTTTTGTAATGGGATAACAGTATTTCACTCTGTTCCCATCATCTCCGACACATGCTGGGAGCTAGCGGACCGTGTTGATATATTCAACCAACCTTGGTGTTATTGCATTCCTTTGGCACCATGCATTATTATCAAAATTAATTTACACATTCCATAATACTACAGTATTCAATTTTGTTAATTTCCTTTTATTTTCTATTTCACTTCATAGGAAAAATTTGAATGAAATCTTTAGTCTCTACAACTTACCAGCTCAACCCCCCCCCCAAATCCTTTAAAATGAAAGTATTCTTGGTAACAACAAGATATACCCGGTGGGTACTACCGACGAGTCCGACAGCCCACGAGTCCGACAGCCCACGAGTCTGACAGCTTACGAGACCGTCATTTTGAATAATTGGTGCACGAAATAGACATTACATAAAAACGGATTAGAGTCAGACAACTCATTAATCCGACAAAATTATGAAAACGCACATAATTACGACCGAACATAAATTTTGCAAATGAGACCGACTCTAGGTTAAATTGGTCTATTTAGTCCGACAGCACTATATTTACGTTAGTCGGTCTTGTAGGTCTGTTTGCGTGCTGTCGGGCTCAAAGCAAATGATTTGTCAGTGTCGATCTTGCGAGCGTGAAAGTAAAAATGTCTAGCTCGAACCTCATTTGGAAAATTGTCGATGTAGTAGGCTTATATTCATTTCTGTCGGACTCGTGGGATGCTCCCATACACGGTAGCTATGGCCGTTTATTGGAAAATAATGACTGAGGGCCAAGAAATGGCAACAAATGATTTAAGATTACTCTTGAGCATCATACTGCACTGAAATTTCTTTTGATTTTTTTTTAGATTAATGAAAAGTGAGGAAAAAAATAAAAAATTAAGTCGGGCCAATTTCAGAGGGTCAGTCAGTCGAGGCCAACCAAACAATTGTTTTTTACATTGTAGGTTTTGCACTAAACTTGTAACAAAGCCACTCATGAATGGATTTATGAAACATCATTTGCATTATTATGATCTTGTCAAGGCCAGTGAACAAAGAATTGTCACACAGCGGTGATCAAAGTCTGGAAATTATCCAGCCAGAATGTTTTCAAAATACTTCTTTTTGTGATTTTTTTTCCAAATCAGGTACTATACACACTTGTGTTCATTTTTCATTCAATGTTGATTCCATAGTATGTTGTATCAAATTGATGGGTGGTTTACGTTTGAATGAAGATATGCTTGTTTACTTCAATTTATGGATTAATATATGAGGGGCGTTCGCACTTCTATACTATGTATTGTGTTCATTTTTCATTTACAAGATTAGTTGATTCCACAATACACTGTATGTTGTATCAGATTGATGGGTGGTTTACGTTTGAATGAAAATATGCTTGTTTACTTCAATTTATGCATTAATATATGAGGGGCGTTCGCACTTCAAAATCAAAGTGATTTGGATCGTGATCCAAACATGAATGTAATGTACATGTAGGCAGCGTTCGTAAAAGAAGACTGAGAGATGCGCACTCTCCAAACTGTCAAGTAACGGGAATAGAATTCAACAAAATATAATGGCAACTATCTTCTGAAGAACTGAGAAAACCAAGAATTCATTTAAGTGGTTTTGATCCTGATGCAAACATTAATGTTATTCAGGCAGCAATCACACTAGAAAGGTGATTTAAATCACAAATATCAAAATATGACTTCACACGTGCCACAAATAACAGATATTTCAGTAATAAACGGTGCATTATGGGATTAATAAAATCAATTTTCATATCACCCTTTTGTTTTCACTATACAGTTGACGAGATGATAAATGTAAATTTTCAAATAATCAATCTCCAAAGTGTGATTTAATTGAATCGAGATCCGAATGACCAGAAAATCTTGTCTGCGCATTGATGTCAGGAACGTGCTAATTTGCCGTAGTGTGAACGCTCTTATTATGCATACCATGCATGGCGTGTATATGCAATCAAACAACCTTTAATAGGTGAGGATGATTAGCTCACTGAAGCTCAGGACTAGGGCTGAAATGAGAGAACAAAAGTGGTTAAAATGAGCAAATTTTCACTTTACACGTACATGTACATTGTACAATACACGTGTGTATGATCTACATGTATAATGCACTTTTTAATCAAAGCCCAAGTAAAGTTTTGGTAAAAGCGAACATTTTTGTTTCCAGATTTTGTTCTCAAATGTGAATAAAATGAAATATAGTATCATGAATATATTTCACAATAGATTGTGTGAAAAATGAATGGGTTTTGGTAATAAAATAAAAAAAAAAAAAAAAAAAAAAAAAAAAAAAAAAAAACCCCCCCGACACTTATTAAATATTTCCGTTCGTGATAAAGGACACTTTCTCGTGCACAGAATCGGATGAAAATTTCAGAATTTCATTTTCGTGTATACCTTTTTT
This sequence comes from Temnopleurus reevesii, assembly GCA_036244855.1. Taxonomy (NCBI): domain Eukaryota; kingdom Metazoa; phylum Echinodermata; class Echinoidea; order Temnopleuroida; family Temnopleuridae; genus Temnopleurus; species Temnopleurus reevesii. The sequence continues at coordinate 65,071 of BQKZ01002570.1, forward strand.
ATCATTCTTTTGTCAAATCTCAGAAATAATATTGCTTATGCCCAATAACATTAACAAACAAAATATTGGTATTACCAAGAGAGGGCGCTGAATATGATTTAACGGTCAAATTCAAATGATCAAATGTGTGTAATATAAATGTATATGTCATGATAAACATCCCGTAAAATTCAAATTTCTTGATATAAATATTAAATTTACCAAAACTGTATTTGGGCTTTAATATACATGTATGTCTACATGTATACAAGGCTTGTACTGTACATATCTTGTTCTACAAAAAATCATTGAAATGAAGGTGTCCTCATCTGGACTGTATCCCAAGTGATGAAATGAAGATGACAGAATGACATGACAAAATATTTACAATCAAATTACCAAAGATATTGGTCCGAAATTAGTCTGCGTTGCAATTTGCTGGTGCAGTGACGATTTATGCCTCGTTCATTAAACAAAATTACCCAAAGACACCTGGGGTCTTTCCACTTAACAGAGTACCAGGAATTGTCTTTTAAAGGTACACGTCTTGCAAGATGATTTGAAGTTTTTTCTGTACAGTGTATGAAATCTTAGGCCACTTGATTAACCTTCACATATTGACCGATATCCAACAAAATATGTGCAGTGTTCCCAAATTTGAGAAGAAGAATGTAATTGAACAAAGGATGTATGTGTGTACAAAATGGTATTCAATTCCTTTTGTTGCAATGAGAGGGAATTGCATATGTTCCATTTTTTTAATGCAATTTATCTTGTTTATTTGAAGGGGATTGTGCCTTGCCATTGAGGCAGAAAGAGCTGGGCTAGTTTTTGTAAGGTCATTCTTTATTAAGATTTCATGGTATGATATAAAATGTAAAATGTAAGCCTACAAAAATATGTGGGCATCTATTTGAGGAGTTTTCTGTACATGTACTTTTCAGAATGTATATCGAAACGCGAATATGGACAGAAATATGACATGTACGTGTAAAACTGTGGTCGCAAACTGAGCATCCCAGCAGGTCACAAATTTCACATCCCGAATTGCAAATCTTGGTACCTTGTCGCAAAATTCTTGGTGCACATGTGCTGTTGTTGAGCTTCCATTCATACAGTGAATGTTTTAAAGGTACAAAACATATTGTATAACATTATTTTCATTAGAAATATTGCAACTGTCAGATTGTTATTGCCATGTAAATTACTGCAATGTAGGCTTCAAAATCAACGCTAGTTCAAAAAAGCTTTACAAAAATGCTCCAAAAAAGCTAAAATCTAATAAATGATCTATATACATGTTAGAACCGGGTCATTTGGTTTATTCATTATTTTCCTTCTTTTTTGCATTCTTAGTTTTATCTTCATCAATTTGAATGTAGTAACATACAATGAAAGTCAAGCAGCTTTATTTGATAATGTTTATGATTGGAAAATCATAATATATGGCAATGATTAAAGTTATCAAAAAGCTGCCAACATTTTCACTTGGCCTTTAGGGTGCTTCAAATGTAATGTTGGATAGTATAGTAATACATTGTACAGCTATAATAAAGATGAACACCCAACTTTCTCATGGAGACACGCTTACAAAGTATTCTTGATCAGAATTGATACACCCCCACTTTTTTTTAAATTTACCCTTTTCAGCCAACCCCATTGTGGTCATTTATATTCATTGAAATATGAATTGCGCCGAGAAGTAGGCTGCTTGTAAAGGTCACAATGTTCTGCTTGAATATCATAATTCCCCTCATATTAGTTATGACATACAAGTAAATATGTGAACCCATCATGATTTGGGGTAATATTTTTTTGTATTATGTTAATTTTAAAGCAAATTGATTTAATTTCAAATAAATAGTACGGACAGAAATAAAGTTATCAGTGTCAATCCGTCATGTCCCAGGAAAATGCATGTGTTCAACATTTATAGGCTTTGGTTAGACATGTTAGGAAACTGTATAATTGTACCTTTATTCCTGTCCATTTTGTATTTAAATCAGATGCTAATTTTCATGTTTTGAGAAATCATTGGACACTTGTAAGTAATATAATAATAATAATAATAATGGTGGCTACTTATATAGCGCACAGGTCCACCATAAGGTGCTCATGGCGCCTTGAGTGAAAATCATCATTTTCATGAAATTAGGGAATATCAAACCCCAACAGCAATTTCAACTGATACCTATATTACAGTAATCTCACTCTTTCAGTCCCAATTATAGGCAGGTATTCTACTGTACCTCCAACACAGAGGTTGTTCTTGACAACCAGAAAGCTTGTCCAAGGCTTGCCCGACATAGCAACAAGTAATGTATGCAAACTGGATTCCAAGTATTGTAGTCTTAATGTTATCAACCGATTTAAGGAACACCATACATAACTATTAAGTTCGTTCGCAAGAAACAGACATCAGTGAACCCGCCTATTGAACATGAACGTTTAATAGATGTGTTTTTAACGTTTTTAACTTTTTCTTACTTTCTCTATATACAGTAACCCCTGAAGAAAGAAGATACCAGCAATGCTATGTGAGGTGCGTGGAAGAAGGACGCTGGCCTTGTAGCGATCAATTTGACCCTGAATATAGATGCGGGAATTGCATAGAACCGATATACGATCAACACGATTCAACCTCAAAAAATAACGCCGTTTGTAAAAGTAAGTACATTAAAATGTCTTGATACCAAATAGCACATGGACATTGTAGGTACATTGTAGTACTTTATTTTCTTCATAACTTGACTAAGGGGGTGTTGCTCAAAATCGACTGCAAATCAACTGCAACTTCGCAAATTATAACGTGCATGGTATGCGCATTTAACAAAATGGCATGAAACAATGAATTTGATTGGCAAATTCTGATCAACTGCAACTTGCGATCAATTGCAACTTTTGAACAACACCCCCTAATTCATGCCCTGATATTTCTTTTACATCTGGAGTGGCTCACTGCATTGAAACCGTTGCTTTAAATATTACCATGATCTACTGAAGATGTGAAAGTATCAATTGCAAGGATGTGGAGGCGCCGTGGTGTAGTGGTCATGACTCTCGCCTTTCAACTAGAGGGTCGTGGGTTCGAGTCCCACCCAGGGCGTTAATTTCCTTCAGCAAGAAATTCATCCACATTGTGCTGCACTCAACCCAGGTGAGGTGAATGGGTACCTGGTAGGAATATTTATTCCTTGAAACGCCAAGTGCGCTGCATGGTGGCTGTCGGGCTAAAGCCAGGGTAATAATGCTGCAATTGTAGAGCGTTTAGGGAATTCTCATGAAGAGTTGATAAGCGCCATATAAAAGCCGTTCATTATTAAGGATGCTCACCTACTGGAAATTGCATGAGGATAGGAATGAAAATGTGAATCATCCAACAGACGTAATAACCAAATATTTTCTTTTGAAAATAAGATTTTTGTACCAGAATTTTAATGTTATGGCACATTTTAAAACAAATTATATTATAGAAGTCATGGCTTGTTTGATCTTTATATACCCAATGAACATGTCTTTCAGCATTTCAATGTTTGGCTCCATTTGTTCATGGTTGCTTCTCCTGATCCATCAGTTCTGTAATGTAGAAAAAATGTACTACAGTTGAACCTCATTATAACGAGGTCATTGAGACCAACAAAGTCCTTTCTTTACAGTATGACTTTGTATGGGATTGTTGCTACAAAGTTGCAATTGATCGCAAATAAACTGCAAATCAGTTGCAAATTGTAAGCGTATTTTCATTAGTGCATGGTATGCGCTTTTTACAAGATGAGCATGTACATGAACAGTGGTTTTGATTGGCGCGTTCCGATCAACTGCAACTTGCAATCGATTGACACTTTCGAACAATACCCCAATATACATTTATGTATATATTGACAACTGTTTTATAACAATGTTATGAGAGCTCGCTGTGTGTGCTCTTTATACTGAGCGTGGACTGTATTTTCACCTGCAAAATTCAAGCATTTTAATATCACAGTGTACACTGCTCAAGTTAATGTGCATTGATTCTTCCGCAAGGCTATGCAGGCAGAAACTGACTTCCGTCCTCTCAATAAGGGTCGTTCTAATTTTCCACTCCGCTCTCGCAAATGGGGGCATTTCCTGTTTGCATGGCTAATAACGATGCGCTCGTGAGGTCAGCGAATCTAATAACGCCTCAACAGGGAATAATTTACGAAACACTACTCTCCATTGGTAGACTGTGTAGAAGAATGATTGGCAGGCTGTGGAGGATGATAAAATGAGATGAAACGTTTGTTTTCGTCTGGAATCAGCATGACAATTAACGCTTCAATGAGATTGTCCAAGCAGTGCTCCATCCAATGCTAACTCAACATTCGTTATATTCTGATATTAAATGTCAGGGTTTAGATTGAATTCATAAATTTGTGTGTGTCTTGTTAACCCATTCAGGACAGGAATTATTTTACAACAAATCTAATCACTATTACTTTCCTAAATTGGCAACACTAAAATGTTAAAATCTCTCTTTAGAACTTTCCAATTAATTGCTATGTACATGTATCTCGGATATATGGAGAAGAACATGAAATTATTGATAGGGAACTTGGGAGGATATGTGTAAAAGAGAGGCACAGCATGCAGAAGTACGAGGAGAAAAAATAGAAAATGAGGGATGGGTGGGCGAGATGAGGTTGGAAGAAGGTTGGAAGAAGGTCGAGACGAAAGGATCATGGGTAGCTAGGGAAGATGAATGAATGAATGAATCGTTATTTCATTTCAATTCCAATAACAAGAACATCAATAACAATGACATCAAAGGATTCTATTCATTTGTAACATATCTAGCAGAGAGTGATATAACAATGAATACAAAGTGAATGATTGATCGGTTATCTTTGACATGGAAAAAAATTGTTTTAAGGACAGGAAAAATATCATACTAGGGGGTACAGTTGTAAAGGAAAAGACAATGAGATTTGGGTCTACAGTAGGATGAGAGGAAAAGAGGAGATGGATAGATAGGGAGCGAGGGTTAGGTGGGTGAGAGGAGGTTTAGAGAAAGGCGAGGCAAAAGGATCTTTGGTAACTCCAGGAGATATCTCCAACATGGAGAATTAGAACATGAATTCAAGGATATAGATCTTTGGAGGATACAAGGGTGTAAAAGAGAGATAAATTGTACAGATGGATACGAAGATGTACATGAATGGGTGACATGAGGTTGAGAGAAGGGCGAGACAAAAGGATCGTGGATAGCTAGGGGAGATATCTTTGAAATGGAAAAGAAACATTAAATTAAGGACAGGAAAAACAGGATGTATAGTTCAAAGAAGAATACAATGAAATTAGGGGTAGGGAAGAGAGGATGAGAGAAGGTGTAGATAAATGTGGAGATAGATAAATTTATAGAGATTGAGGGATGACTGGGTGAGATGAGATCGAGAGAAGGGCGAGACACAAGGATCGTGGATAGCTAGGGGAGATATCGTCGACATGGAGAAGAACATGAAATTATTGATAGGGAACTTGGGAGGATGTGTGTAAAAGAGAGAGACATGCATAAGTATACCGAAGGAGCGAGATGGATGAATAGGGATTGAGGGATGGACGGGTAAGATGACATCGAGATAATGGCAAGACAAAAGGATGATGGGTAGCTAGGGGAGATATTTTTGACTTGGAAAAGAAACATTAAATTAAGGACAAGATAAACAGGATGCTACATGTGTTGTGAAGAATTGTGTAGATAAATGTAGATTTAGGGATTGAGGGATGGGTAGGTGACATGAGATTGAGAGAAAGGCGAGACAAAAGGATCGTGGATAGCTAGGGGAGATATCTTTGAAATGGAAAAGAAACATTAAATCAAGGACAGGAAAAACGGGACACTGTGATGTAAAGGAGAAGACCATGAAACTAGGGGTAGGGAAGAGAGGACAAGAACATTTTACAGATAAATGTAGATTGAAGGATTGAGCGATGGGTAGGTGACATGAGATTGAGAGAAAGGCGAGACACAAGGATCGTGGATAGCTAGGGGAGATATCGTCGACATGGAGAAGAACATGAAATTATTGATAGGGAACTTGGGAGGATATCTGTAAAAGAGAGAGACATGCATAAGTATACCGAAGGAGCGAGATGGATGAATAGGGATTGAGGGATGGACGGGTAAGATGACATCGAGATAATGGCAAGACAAAAGGATGATGGGTAGCTAGGGGAGATATTTTTGACTTGGAAAAGAAACATTAAATTAAGGACAAGATAAACAGGATGCTAAATGTGTTGTGAAGAATTGTGTAGATAAATGTAGATTTAGGGATTGAGGGATGGGTAGGTGACATGAGATTGAGAGAAAGGCGAGACAAATGGATCGTGGTTAGCTAGGGGAGATATCACTAACATGTAACAGAACATCCTCCTGAATCAATAAACCTCTGGGATATTTCAATTCCAATACACAAATGACTTTTGCAAAGACAAAGGATTGTTTAGAGTGACATGTGGTTAACCTCTAGTCCACGTTTTGACATTTATATCGCCTTTCCGATCATCTAGAGGCGACAGGATGCAATCATGCTTTTGCTTTGTTGAAATTAAACTTGTTTTAGGGTGTACTTTGAATGCACATATGATGCCAATATGATGGAACATGGAAAATGCACATTTTCAAACTGAGATAAATATAATCAATAATCTTTTTTGAAAGTCTGTTTTAAATTTTAACTCTATTCAAATAATGACATCATAAAGATTAACACAAACAACGATATTGAAAGCAAATCCGTTTTACATGGAATAGATTACAAATTTACATGTACATTGTAATATCACCCGAAGTGTTTATTTCAATTACTGTAGCAAAGCTAACTTTGGGAACTAATAAAGGCCTATATTTATTGTACAAAAATTATCTCCTGTTAATACTCACACAAATCAAAAGTCAATAGGGACATTTGAAAAGGATAATTTATCTTTTAAGTATAAATAAAAATTAAACAATGAGTGGTTTTTAATTAAAGGAAAGAGACGGAGGGGAAAACCTGTACATACATGTACAGGTTTATGTACACTTTATGTAAATGTACAGTACAATAATAAAAAAGGATTTCTTTTTACCCACTGATTTAAATGCAAAATCACAGAATCTCTTTGCCCCCACAAAATCTACAACAGTACATGTACAAGTAAATTTCTCATTAAAGCTCCATTAGTGGGTGAAAATGCCATCGATTCTTAATGATTTTAGGCTATAAAGAAAAACTCAAGAACTGCATTTTCGTCTGAAATGTCAAATGCTTGGGAACTACATGTACAAGGTAGCAAGTTGCTATCACGTTAGACCTTGGGGCTCCCGTTATCTTACTAATTGAGCAAAGAGGGAGATAATTATGTGGACGCAATTTAGTAACGAGTCACCAAGTCCGGGGAAACCGTCTACAGACCAGTATGCTTGGATACTCGTAATTGCTTTAAAGCATGGTAACATGCCATGTATGTTTTCTTTTGAAGACAAAAACAAAAACAGTATGCTTATAAGCCATTAGATTAAGTAGCTAAGTGTTTCATGCATGTCCATGAATGTATACAATTTATCATGAATTAATTAATGTCTAAGTGTATTTTGTATGGCACGTGCTATTTGCTATAAGCAAAAGTAAAAAGCCAAGCCAATACACTCTGTTTTCATTTATGAAATACAGGAAATTATTATAGAATTCTAGTTCTAAAATTAGTCTGATTCTAATGATATTATTTTCAATTTTTCACAATTTTTCATTTTCCACTCAAACCATATCGTCAATGATATCTTACCCATATTTTTCTGGATTAAAATGTATGCAGCATAATGTCATCAATACCAACTCTATTAAATTGACACCTGGAATTTTGCAGTGTTATGATTGATGAATCTTGCACTGAAGATAAGAAATTATTTTATTCTGTCTTTATGTTTTATTCTTTCATTGTTGCTACATCCAATTGATCAGGCCTACATGTATGTACTGTACATCTAATATAAGTATGGTCTAATATCAATTTTCAGTGAGTCATATTTATCTTATGTACGCAACTCCTGCCCTTTCGCTGGTTCGTTTTTGACAAGCTGGCCGGTATATTAGATTAGGGCGTCCCTCTACTCAATTGTTATTTGATTGCCGCAAGCCGTGGATGTTAAAAAAGGTGCCCTCGCAATCTAGAAAACATTTTCCCTATGTGAATTTTAAAATGGAAGACACATTTTATGACCGATATATAACATAGATGGGCCTCCCATTCGAACTAGTTGAATTTATCATGTCACGGAGCCCAGAACTGGGGAGAAGGAGGGGGGGGGGGGGGGGGTTGTGGAGGGTAGCCCCCCTGTCCCCCACCTTAACTTTTTTTGTAGGTCTGGATTACCCACATGGAAGTGTGAAAAAATTATAATGCACACCCCCACCATTTGGAAACAAAACCCATACACTGAAGCGTTACAAGATCTGCACTCCTACAAACAATCTAAAAATGTTAAAAATCATATGAAAAACAATCTCATTAGATCTTTGATTAGATACCAAGAGGACCGAGCACCTCGATAAAACTAGGGCAGTTTGTGATGCAAGTGACTATATTTTTGCTGACCATATGGCATAAAATGAGGACATTCTGCGTGTAAGGAGCGATGGGTTGTAGCGCAGCGAGCATCTTGTTTACTTCGGGGTCAGTGCGCACTGACGTAAGACCCAAGTCACACCATCGTGTGTAAACTTCATGCAGACATGCAAGGTGGAATGACATCATTCTAGATGTACGTGTATTACAACATTTTCCACATTCAGAATGAACGTTGCCTCCTAAGGAATCTTTAGCACATACGCAAATTAATTTTTAGAGTTAATTTTGTAGCAATAAACAGCATACAAATTATTTTTATTTTTTTTATCTTTACTTCAGATACTCTGTGGGTATGTATTTTATAAGGGGTCACGAGGGAGTTGGGATAACTGTATCTATACAATACCATTGTACATGTACATCCACCTGTCTGCTTAGACCCCTTTTACATCACCCAAAAGTCGGTGCCGAGCCCGGGCTCAGCCCGGGCTCGGCACCGACTTTTTGATAGTGTAAAAGCAAAAAGGGCCGAGCCCGGGCTGAGCCCGGGGCCGGTTCTCGGACCAGCTGAAGAGGTGGTCTGAGCCCGGGCTCAGCCCGGGCTCGGCACCCTCCCGAGGTAGTGTAAAAGGAAAGTGGGCCGAGCCCGGGCCGAGCCGCGGCCGTTTATGCTAATGATGTGTGTGCAACGTCACATTTTGAGCGATGACATCACCT
>BQKZ01002571.1:10492-26048 GCA_036244855.1 Temnopleurus reevesii
AATGTTTTCTGTACGAGTTGAAAGTGGTAAATGATGCAGGACGACATGCACCTTGACCACAAACCAAATGTAGACGGGGCATATCAAATTCAAATAACGCATGAGCCATGCGTAGATGACTGATCAACTTTGCGACAGGCCCTGGAATAACGAAATGACATTTAAAGCAAAGATACCCCATCTTCTAAATTAAAAGACTAAACTAGGAAATAACTTATAACTTAACCTGAACTTAATTGGATTATTTATGGCATGCTTACTTTGGCTTGCTTTGTCCTACTGCACCTGGCTTATCGGAGGTATGGTGGTCCCGAAGAAACGTGTGTATAGCAAACTCGCTAGCTAGGCTTGCGGCGAGTGAACTCGCGTAATCCAGTCAGCACGTAGGCCCTACTTGATGCGAAGTGCTACATTTTTATTGTTTCTCGTCTAGCACTAGTTTTTAGCACTCAAATATTCAGCACGTTTCGGTTTTACTGTAAAATTTAACTCGTCAAGTGCTGATTTTGGCATTTCAAGTGTTGAATTTCACTCAGCACCGAACATTTAGGACATCTGTTTTTTGCGTGTAGGTCTGCCAGATATTGCATTTGCTTCAAGCGTCTTCTGGAGTACACATCCCGCTCAGTAGATTTGAGTGGAGGTGGTGCAGAGGTCCGTTTCATATGCAGCAGCCTACTTGGCGTGATGACCTCCAAGTCACCGGGATCATCAGAAACTCGAGTAAGATGCCTGCTGTTAACTATGGCTTCAACCTCGCACATGAGCGTGTGGAGCTGCTCTTCTGTCTGGTTTGTCTTCAAGTATTGCTCCTTTAGTAGAGCATACAGAACCTTCCTGATCGTCCTCACCTGACTTTCCCATACCCCCCACCGTGGTGGGAGGCTCCTGGCGGGTTAAAAGTCCAGTCAATGCCTCTACTTGAGGCAAAATGAGAGAGCTCGTCTTCACTCCAATCTCTGAGAGCCTTCCTCAGCTCTGCTTCAGCCCCCACAAGATTGGTGCCATTGTCAGAGACCAAGCTGGAAATCGGTCCCCTTCTACTTATCATCTGTCTTATAGCGTCGATACATGAGCTGGTTTCCAAGGAGTCAGCAACCTCGATATGGACAGCCCTGGTAGCCATGCACGTAAATACGACACCATATCTCTTCCGTGCCGAGCGTCCACACTTTATTTCAAACGGCCCAAAGAAATCCACTCCTACATTCGTGAAGGCAGGATTATTTGCCGTTACTCGGTAAGCACGCAGATCAGCCATCTTCTGGTTCCCGACTTTGGCTTGGTATCGACGGCAGGTAACACAAGTTCTAACAAGGCTTCTCACCAGAACTCCTGCCCCAAGAATCCAGAACTGTTTTCTCAGTTCAGCCAAGACATGATTTTGGCCTTGGTGACCAATCCTCCTGTGCACGTGTCTGACCAACAGTGTCGACACATGATGACCCTTGGGTAAAATCACCTGGTGTTTAGCTGCTCCCAAGATGTTAGCCTTTCGAAGTCTACCTCCTACTCGGAGAAGTCCATTCGTCAGAATGGGGTCCAGTTTGATCAGTTTAGATCCTTTCCTCACTGTTCTTTCTCGTCCATCTGGCAGAGTGTCTTTCCTCATCAGAAGCATGATTTCCTCTGAGAATGCCTCTTCTTGTACATGCTGAAATACTGCCTTTTCAGCACATCTTAAGTCCTCTGGTTTCAGGCTCCAGCACCTATCTGACGTTGGAGACATTGAGCCGCTGACTTTACTTCTCAGGTACTCCTTCAGCTTTAGCCACCATGCTACTGCTCTGCACAGTCTCCTCCAGTCAGAGTAGTGCATCAACAGCTTGTCAATGCATGCCTTACCATCACTCACGGCAAAGCTCAGGACTTTGGCTGGTTTCAGCTCAGGGTCATTGTCATCAATTCCATCTTTCTCGATGGAACCTCTTGGCCATCTATCTTTCGGTAGGTGAAGAAATCCCGGTCCCCTAAGCCACCTTTCTTCCTTCTTCAGCTGAGATGGCGACATTCCTCTTGACACAATATCTGCCGGGTTCTCCTTTGTGTCTACATGGCCCCATTGGTTCGCATCTGAGGCTTGGTGTATAGTAGCTAGTCTGTTCGACACAAAGACCTTGAATCTCCTGTCCTCACTTCTGATGTAATGCAGAACGATCATGCTATCAGTCCCAAAATATGACTTCTTGATAGGTATGTCCAGCTCTTCTCGGATCATGACATCCATATTGACAGCAAGCGTCGCCGCCATCAACTCCAAGCGAGGTATGGTAACAGACTTTATAGGTGCGAGGCGAGACTTGGCCATTAACAGACTGCTTTGCACCTGTCCTCCTTCATTCCGCATTACCAGATAGGAGACTGCTCCGTAAGCCACTTCCGATGCATCTGAAAAGTTGTGAATAGTGTACTCAGTGAGTGGCCTTTCCAAAATCATGTGGCTTGACACATCTGCTGAGTCCAAAATCCTTCCATCTCGGGAAGTTCCTCAATCCAAGACTTCCAGTTCTGAGCATCAATGTCAGGGATAGGGTCATCCCAAGTCAGTCTCTTCCTCGTCAACTCCTGAAGAATGATCTTCCCTCTTAGGACAAATGGGCTAGCATAGCCCAAAGGGTCATAGATGGAAGAAACGATACTCAATAACCCTCTTCTCGTCATTGGCTTTGTCTTTGGCTGAATCCTGTAGATGAAGCGATCAAGTTGGGTGTCCCACATCATTCCAAGTGCCCGCTCTACTGGTAAAGCTGCAAAATTTAGGTCAATACCAGCTACATTCTTTGACCTTTCAGACACTGGTATGGTTTGTAGAACTCTCGGACTATTGCTCAACCATTTGGCTAGGCGAAATCCTCCTTTCTGCAAGAGATCCCTCAATTCGGCCGACAGTCTCACTGCATCCTCTTCCCCGTCAATGGAAACAAGACAGTCGTCAACAAAGAAATTCCTCTCTACTACTCTGGCCGCCTCCGGGGTGCACCCATCTCCGAAATCCTTTGCAGTTTGCCGCAAGGCAAAAGAGCAACAGCTGGGGCTCCAAGTGCCCCCGAAGAGGTGCACACACACATTCTGTAGGTCTTAGGTTCAGCATCGAGGTTTCCATCTAGCCACCACAGGAAGCGAAGGACGTCACGCTCTCTAGATTCCACCCTCACCTGGGGGAACATGGCCTCCACGTCAGCCATTATAGCAATGGATGATTCTCGAAAGCGAAGTAACACACCAATTAGCTTACTTGTCAAGTCAGGTCCTTGCTTCACAACATCATTGGGAGCCACTCCTTCGCATTTCGCCGAGCAGTCGAAGACAATGCGAAGTTTATCTGGTTTCTTTTCGCTTACCACTGGGTGATGGGGCAAGTACCACGTTATACCTTTCCTTGGCAAACTATCATCTACTTCTTCAGCATAACCCTTATCAAGGAGATCACGCATGCCTTGAGTGTATTTTGCATGCATGTCATCATCTTTGCGAAGTCGCCCTCCAAGTGAGTTCAACCTCTGCTCAGCCATCCATCCATCTATTCTCATGCAAGGGTGGTGGGATCTCCTTGCATGGAATTGGTAGCTGATAATGGCCCTCGTTCCTCGTTACGTTGTCCTCCCATAAACGTAAAACCTCTCAGTCCTGCACAGACATTCCCTTAGCAGCTGTGTTTAGGTAGTCAGCTTCTATCGACCAAAACATCTTGCACTGGTTGTCAAGCGATAAGTCCTCCGATATGAAGTCGGAGGTTAACTCTGTCTTGCATTGTCCCCTGACAGGACCACAAAGTGTCCATCCTAGTAACGTCTTCATCGCATATGGCTGTCCAGGATCGCCTCGTCTGGTTTCTAGAGGACAGATTAGCTCTGGATAGTCTTGTCAAATTAAGATATCCACCTTATCCTTGCCAGTTCTTGGAAAGCTGATGTCCTTGAGATGAGCGTACTTGCCAACATCATCCTTTCGAAGCAGATGATCTGCACTTATGCTTATATCTGTCTTAGGCGCTATGTATTAATACCCTGGCGACGAATTCCGCGCTCCTCCCGCATCCGGTCTATTCATGCGGGAAGTCCACAAGCGTCAATTTGACCACATCCTTTTCCCGCATACAGGAAGTCTTCACAAAAGACGGACGCGGATTTGAATTTGTCTTATTGTCTCATTGAACTAAAATTGCTTGCGGGAATTTTGCATAATGGGATGCATCCGTGCTCTCTCTATGCTTGCCCACCGAGTTGTGACGACCCAATTCACGCACGCAGAAAGGGTGCAAGGAGAATAGACGTATGCGTGCATATGAGGCTAGTCTGCGATCTTCTGTGCACTATAGAAAATACAACGTGCCTTAGTGTAGACACGTGGGAGAGTCACCATCCTGGGTGATGACTTCACCCCAACTCTCAATTTCACTATTGTCGTCTTCAATTCTCTATCAGCACTCTCCAAGGTTGACACGGATACCACGCCGGATGATCCTGTGGCATTAGCCTTACTTGCCAGCTCCTTCGTACAGAAACTACTCGTAGAACCAGCATCCAACAGTGCCAAGGCTTCTATACCATAATCGTTGTCACCTCCATAGACCACGACAGGAACAATAGGAAGCAGGACCCTCATGTTGCCGGCCCCTGTGACATGACTTCCCACCTTCTGCGTCGGCTCAGTAGCTAACTCTTGGTTCAAAGGATTCTGCTCGTGTGTGACCTTCTGTTCTCTCCTAATACTCTGTTCTGTCTTTGCGTTCTGCTGATGAAGAAACTTTATGTGCTTCTTCCTACATCCGGGTACATAGCACACTCTCTTCAGCTTACAGTTCCTAGAGATGTGTCCATGCTCCAAACAATTGAAGCATAGCCGATGGTCTCGTACTAGTCTCAATATTTTCTCCGTTTGCATTTCCTTGAACTGCTTGCAGTCGAGCAAACCATGAGGCCCATGGCACTGTACACATTCCTTTACATTCCCTTCAGTGACAGTAGCGAATGTACCTCTTGCCCTTGACGGTTTCCTATCGGCACTCCTAGATATGCTTTCCTGCTTACTCTGTTCTTTGTCAAGGAGTTGTCCATAGACAGGATCATTGAGTTCATTCGACATCGCTTGGATAAAGTCCACCACATCAAAGATGTTCGGCAGCCTGGCCTCTCTCCGAATTCTCCCCACCACTGACACCCACTTAGCTCGAAGACTTGATGGCAGCCTTTCTCCAATGCGGACCAGCACTGGCTGGGGTGACATGTCGCTTATATAGCCCATTGTGTCCAAGGTCTGTAGACACACCTGAAGCTCATCCGCAAACTCTTGTAGACGTTGTTTGTCTCTGTAGGGAATTCTTGGGCCCGTCGTAACCTTTCGAATCCAGGCATCAGCGATCACGTAGGGGGTACCAAACCTTTCATGCAGGAGCTTTTTTGCTCTGTTGTAACCTTCCTTCGGTGGAAGTAAACTGCATGATTGCAGAATCATCCGGGGCTTTCCCTCACATTAATTCAATAGCCTCGTAAGTTTGGAACTCTATGGCAAACTTGTACAGTCTACCGCATTCTCAAATGACCGCCAAAACTCCCAGAATTGCACAGGATTACTGTCAAAGGTCATGATCTGAGTCTGCAGTAAAAACAGACCCTCCATCAATTTCTGTTGGCTTTAGCTTCCCTCTCATCCTTCGATCCAGCTGGAGGCTCCATCACCTCTGGAGATGTAGGGCTGTCCATGGTAACAACATATTTACGAGGACTGTCTAGTGAAAGGAGCTCATCCATTGTCGACGAGTAAACCTCTGCCTCAGCTTCGGCAACCTTTAACTTGATGGCCATATCAAGCTTAATTTTGCGTTGTTTCAACTCGAACTCCTCTTTCTCCAGTGCCATCCTCTGTTCCAGGGCTGCAGCCTCTGCAGCCAATGCAGCTCTTCGTGCCAGAGCTCTCAGCTTCACTGACGATGTCGTGCTTCAACAGCGACTGGCCGAATCCTCAGGTCGGATTTTATCATCAAATTTACTTCAATCGGTTCCCGTGGACGTCATCTTTGGTGGTACATCATCGTCCTTTCCAACTGAAGTCATCATGGTTGGTACATCTTCCTTTCCAACCGAAGTCATCGTACTTGATAGAGTGTCATCCATCTAGAGTCCAACTGGAAGCTTGTAGTTGAACTGAAGTGTAGCGACGTAGTCCTAAACTGAATCTGACTGCTGGCGTATAACAAGTAAACCCTTGAGTGACACCATATGCATACCGTGAAGGTCCGATGCATAACGTACGGTTCAACCTTTATTAGTAGAAAAAAATAAAAATAAACCATAATCAGTATGGCTGACATTCATATTCTTGACATACAATAAGAATAGCTGTCAAATAATTAACATCTAATTGACAGACTGAATGTCAAAGATGCCAACTTGATATCATTTGGGTAGAAAAAAAGAGATAAATGGCAATAAATACCTAACATGGCATATAAATATGAAGCCTTGAATTGATACTGATCTGTATCAGGTCCGAGAAGAAAATTTTAAACAAATGCTACTCAATTGGCATCTCTGTAATCGACAATTATAATTTTCATACTAATTTGCATAAGATATAGAACACAAACATCATTTCCCTACATCACACATAATTTTATGATATATGCCCTGAAAGTAATCCATAAATCGTGGTGAAAATGTATTCTTCTGAGCTACTGCCTGAATTTATGGCTAGAGATGAATCAAACAACCTGTGTAAACTACTAAGCTGCTCCTAATAAACATAAACAGTGCATTGTACCTCTGTACATTACTTTCTTATGCAAATTAGGCTGCACAATAACTGACATGACCTTCTGTCATTTCCCTTGAAATAACTATTCCTATACTCAACAAACCCTCCTCTAAGCATTCATTATTGCTCTACATCCTATCTGATGTGTGGTTCACGTAAAACAAACATTCATATGATTATTTCCTGATTTCATGTATCATCATAATCTATCGTACTGTAAAATGACATTTACCTAAAACAGAAAGCAATATGTGGTGCTGGCACCTTCTCGAGACATGGAGCAAACTCGTTTTAAAATCCTATCTTATCTACTCCATACTTTAACCATTTTCTTAAGTTTTGGCATTAAATTAAAGTACAATCATTGTTCTTTCATAATATTTAGTGATTGTTTACTTACTACATTGGGCTGTTATGGTAAAACAGATTTAGCAATTCAGATTCATATCTCTGTCCTAGATGAATTAAGACATTTCAGTAGCTTCCCTGTTTCCAATTTCGCCCTCTACGACCTGAGGCCAAACATTGCGAAAATCAACAAACTGATATCTACAGTATAGAAGCCTTGTCACTGTTGGATGCTGGTTCTACAAGGAGTTTCTGTACGAAGGAGCAGCTGGCAAGTAAGGCTAATGCCACAGGATCAGCCGGCGTGGTATCCGTGTCAACCTTGGAGAGTGCTGATAAATAATTGAAGGCGACAATAGTGAAATTGAGAGTTGGGGTGAAGTCATCACCCAGGATGGTAACTCTCCCACGTGTCTACACTAAGACAGATATAAACATATGTGCAGATCTTTTGCTTCAAAAGGATGATGTTGGTAAGTACGCTCATCTCAAGGACATCAGCTTTCCAAGAACTGGCAAGAATAAGGCACGTTGTATTTTCTATGGTCCACAGAAGACCGCAGACTAGCCTCATATGCACGCATGCGTCTATTCTCCGAGCGCCCTTTCCGCGTGCGTGAATTGGGTCGTCACAACTCGGTGGGCAAGCATAGAGAGAGCACGGATGCATCCCATTATGCAAAATTCCCGCAAGCAATTTTAATTCAATAAGACAATAAGACAAATTCAAGTCCGCGTCCGTCTTTTGTGAAGACTTCCTGTATGCGGGAAAGGGATGTGGTCAAATTGACGCTTGTGGACTTCCCGCATGAATAGACCGGATGCGGGAGGAGCGCGGAATTCGTCGCCAGGGTATTAATACATAGCGCCTAAGACAGATATAAGCATAAGTGCAGATCGCATGCACGGAACGCATTTTTCACCTTTCGCCCTTGTTTATGTTTTTGCAGATATTATGTAAAACATATGTAATTTTCTGTTTTAAAATACATCGAAGGAAAATTGTTTCTTCTTTGAAAGAGCCCAAATGTCTAAGAACAGCTTTTAATCGTATGGAGAAAGGTCTCTGATCCCGCTTTAACCTTTTTGTCTGTGACCCGAATTTCCAATAACCACGGGCGATGTCTCCTCGCTGAGGGTTAGCTCTATTCCCACACTCTGGATCTCGTCCCTACTCCACTGGCCGCCCACTCGGCTCGCACTCTCGGGGACATGAACGTGTTATTTCCATGGTTGGAATCGTTCGCATTTTCAAGTTGGAATAAGCAAGAATACATGCAAAAACCATTACCAATTTCGTTTACAATTTTTTCTTATGCATGCAAAGCAGTTTTTGAATACACCGGCTTTTCTGTCTGTTTTTTTTTTTTTGCATCCTGACCATTACAATCTATACCCATAAAAGGAGATTGTACTGAAAAATAATACTTTCTCCAAAAGGAGAAGAAAGGTCAGATGAACAGAACAAAACAAAGTTTGAGAAAAGCATATAACCAAAAGAAAGTTATGAATGGTTAAATATTTAGACAAGTTGTCAACTGATAGCGTCACAGGTGCACAACTGATTATTCATAGTATACATATCAGTGTTATGAAATACAAATTTATTCCCCCCCCCCCCCCTAAAAATAATTACACAATACTTTTACTAATACAATTCCTCATGATAGTTATGTAGATCCCCTATTTGCAAATTTATATTCATACAAACTATGTAACTTTCTGTAAAAATGATGCATTTTTGCACCATAAAAAACTCTGGTTAGTAGTGCACCCGTGATATCATCAAATTTGACAATATGTCTGAAAGTGTTTACTGATTTGTTTATTTTCTCATATCTTTAACAATTGATAACTTTGTACTTACTTTTCCGACTTTCTTCACATATTGTTGGTTCTGCTAAACCAATTTATGTTGCTCCAGTTAAATTTGGGGATAGATTCTTTTTTTAAGAATCATTTCATTCGATATTAGACAATTTTCTGACTTTTCTGAGATGTCAATCCTCTCTTTCGGGCAATGCGCATTAAAACAGTAAAACTCACCGTTTGCCATTGCCAGATCATTTTTCTCACTTGCAAGTGAACTGGATTGCTACCGTTCACGTACTATACTGATATCTATACAAATTTCCCCATTAGTCCAGAGAATCGCCTGACTTGGAAACGAACCCCCAGAACTGCTATCCGCCAAATATTGTAGATGTTCTTATAGGGGGGGGGGCACTAAGAACCCCCTTGGGCCACATAGACATAACAATAGCTTGGGCTTTTAGAATACATATTCTCATAAATTCAAACGAACAGATGTTCCTATATGGATATGACAACACGGTTATAGCTGGTGGTAAAGAACGTCTAATAAATTGCAATGCTTTCATCAATGTTTTATTAAATATCGTGTTGTTATCATTATATTGGTTCTTTTAAACAGCATATGTCAAATTTCAATTGAATGATTGTTTTTGTGTTGGGTTTTTGCCGTAGGCAATATTTTTATTGATTTGGGGGATTTCCCGGCTTCATAGAGTAACTGAACTCAATACGTTTGTAATTTAAATTAACATTCGCTATCTTGTCGTCTTATTTTATTAACACCTAAAAAAATGTAACATGTAACATGAGTAAACAAAATATAACATGTAACAGAGTGAGTACAACGAAACATCCCCTAAATGTGAAGCTGTCTTGCTCAAAATATGAAATTGTTATCCCTGATTCGATGGTTAACTTCGCAAACAACGTTTTGATACCATTTTCATTCGCATGTTTTCATGCATGACTGAACAAGAGACAATTGTTCTGAAGGAATAAAATCTCCCTTGCTCCGAGTGATGGGATGAAGATGAAAACAAGCTTTGAAATAATTTGGGCCTTTGGATTCTTGAGATATGGGGCGCCAAGTGTAGCTCATTAATTTTTGTCACAAAATAAATCAGCATAAATAGTTAGTCACAGAAATATTTTTCAATTATGATTTTGTCACAAAATCAGTAAGCATTTTTTATTTTGTCACAAAATCAATTGATAGTTGTAATTTTGAGACAAAAACCATTAATCATTTATGATATGGTCAAACAATTAATGAGCGTCAGGTTTGTGTAACAAAGTCATTTGACTTATATGATCTAGATAAAAAAAATCATGCACAAGAAAGATTTTGTGACAAAATCACTTGCCAAAAATTATTGTTACGAAATCATTACAGTTTATTGATTTTGTGACCTAATCAATCAAGTTGAGGGTTGCTGTTATAAAACCATTTTGGCAAGTGATTTTATAACAAAATCAAAGCTATTGAGCTATTTCCTGACAAAATTGTTCCTGTGAATTAATTTTTTAAAAACAAATTAATATGATTTGTTACAAAACCTGACACTCATTAGTGTTGTAATCAAACCATAAATGCTTAATGATTTTGTAAAAAAATTAAAGCTGTCAATTGATTTCGCGACAAAACATTTAATGCTTACTGCTTTTAAGACAAAATCATAACTGCAAAATATTTTTTTTGTGCCAAAACATTGATTTTTTTAACGGAAAACCATGGTATACACTTGACGCCACATATTGTAAAGACAAAGGCACGCTTAACATGCAAATGTGCACAAACACACCCACACAAAACATACCTACCCAGAAACACAAACCACACACACAAACAAACAAGTGTGAAAATCAGAGTGGTAAGACCTAATCAATAGTATAACTATGCATGTTTTAAAACAGTCAAAATCTTACTAAAAGCTACACACAGACAAGCACACACATAAACTCGCAATCACATACACATGAACTCGCAAACACACACACAGACACGCGAGACCTCAAGAACCTCAATAATAAAGAATGTGTGTGTTTGTGTATGATCGTGTATAAATGCAAATGTGTGGCGGAGTACTCCTTTGCCTATCCAAGGGCCGCACGTTCGTTAAACGGTTACTCAAGGCCAAAAATAACTTGCTTTAATTAAAAGCGCAAAAATTAGACGAGGATATAAAAAAAAGTTTGAGCAAAATCGGACAATAAATAAGAAAGTTACGAATTTGTTAAGTATGTTTAAAAATGATTTAAATAGTCATATTTTTAGCAAATTGGCAACTTTGCATCACGTGACATCAAATAGTGATGATGTAGGTGCGTCACTTCTCTACAATTGGCTTATTATATATATTACATATAATTGCTTTTAATCCGTCTTTTAAATTTTTAGATATAATTTTGTTGATGGATAATGTTCAATACATATGAAGCAAATATGTTCAAGAAATATATATAATATTCAAATTAAGTTTTATATGAAAAATGAAATGATAAATTATGGAATAAATATGATTTTAATATTTTAATAAACAATCAATAAGGAGAAGATTTAGTCATGTAATCAATTGCTCTAATTAAGAGAATTTAAATATTTTCAACACTAATTCAATGATGTATTCTGTTCTATCGATTTCAATGTTGCTATAAATTGATTGCATAAATATGAAAAATTAATTTGTCTATAATCATTTTCTTTTATATCATATTGTTTTTGTACAATATATCTTCTTTTTTTGTACCATTTCGGTCATTGTAAATCCAAAGAGCGTTCCTTTACCATAATTTACAGTAGTGAACATTAGTTTTCTTCCGTACAAGCGTATTAAACACGAAAAACATATTTCTTACTAAGCATATTGTTTATTAAAATCATATTTATTTATATAATGTTGTTTTCTTTTCTTCATAAACAATATTTCAGAAGGTATAATCAAGAATATATATTCAACGAGATTAATTCGTCGAGAAAAGGAACTATTTTGCACCCAATTGTCTTTTAAACAGAACATTAAAAAACAAAGAGATAATACACTCACTCTAGAGAAGTGACGAACCTACGTCATCAACACGTCATGTCACGTGACCTATAGTTACATATTGGCCAAAAATATAACTATTTTGAAAATCTTAGGATATTTTTCAAATATTCATAACTTTCTTATTTGTTGTCCGTTTTCGCTCAATTTTTTTAATCTGTTTGTCTGATGTTTGTGCTTTGAATCAAAGCAAGAAATTTTTGTCCGGAGTCCTTCTTTAAACTTTATCCAGCCACTTGGTGTAAGTCTCTTTTTCAGTCATGAAGTAAACATTCTTAATAAGAATTGTACGAAAATGTTATTTTTCGGAGGTACTCAATCAGAAACGTAGTGATGTTACTGTCATTTCAATGCTTCAATTATTCAGAATAAAATAGAATAAAATGTGACATTTGAATGAGAAGTTGTCCGATGTGACGTTGCAGATTCCGTCGAATTTGCCGATCACACAGATCCCCATCATTGATAGGGATTGTGAATTTGAAAATTGATAACTTTTCAACGGGTTGTCTGATTTTGCTCAAATTTTCACAGTTCATCTGATTTTTCATCATGCTTTCAATGAGAACATGATAATTCCAGGGGTTTGTTTCCCTTTAAGCTATTTTCCCTTTTAAATTTCGAATTCTTGTATTCATTTTCAAGATGAAAATTTTAAGTATTACCTCTTTCCAAATTATACTGTATCCAAATGTTGCCCATTTACATGTACAGGGTGTTGCTAGAAATTTGCTATCAAGTGGAAATTGGTGGGAAATGGAAATGTGCCTTTCTATCTTAATTCTGTAACTTACTTGAGCATTTTTTTTAGCAACACCCCAATAGATGAATTTTTTTTTTTTAAATCCATAGAAATAACATTCTGGAATTTCCACATGTACCTACATGTACACCATCAGGCATTATGCCATTCTTTAGATTATTGATACAACATCTATCCAGGAGATAAACAATGGATACCTGATATCATCGTTTTATAAGAATTAAAATTCAAAATTGTGGGAGGTTGGCATTAGCCGATATATTCAAGAAATACTCGCTGGATATTTTCAAGATACCTAATACACTGTATTACTGCTTCTGTATTTCCTATTTTACAACTTGTTTATTTTTTAAATAGCTTTTTAAAACTTAAAATAAGTTAAATTTAGGATTAGATTTCCTCTTTAATTTCCTTTTTTTTTATTGATTGCATGCTTCCCAAAAAATTGGGTCCGAACATATTAATGTTCGACTATATTTTTATTTTCCTACTGTATTTCAGCTTTAAACTGAAATGGAACTTGCAACGCTACCAGCGACTATCCTGATGCTTATACATGGCCCACATCGCCGGGACTTCGAGTTCAGGAACTTCAGGCTCTACCAATGTTTGTATGCAGTTTATGTAGCGCACGTATCCACTCTGCTGAGTGCTCAAGGCGCTTTACATTATTATTACCATTGCTTTAGCCCAGCAGCCATTCACAGCGTACTTGCCATTTCAAAGAATAAATATTCCTGCCAGGTACCCATTCACCTGACCTGGGTTGAGTGCAGCACAATGTTGATGAAATTCTTGCTGAAGGAAATTAAGGTTACGGGTAGGATTCGAACCTATGACCCTCTAGTTGAAAGGTGAGAGTCACGACCACTATACCACGGCGCCTCCATGCTCAAACTTGACCGTTGATCATCAGGAATCACATTTTATTGGCCACTACTCACTGGTGCCTTGTTTTCTTCAATATTACCCAACTAGTCAGCATGACTGCGAACCACATTATAGCCTTTTTCCTCGACTCCCAAGAGGTTGTAAGTTTGTTGCTACTTTTGTACGGCACATTGGCACATCTACATGATATTTATTAACTCACTTTCCTCCTGGACCGCCGACAGATTTACAACTGTTTTCGTTTGCATAAGTCCGCTCTTCACATGACCGAAACATTTTGTAACACTTTTGCAAACTCTCCCAGAATTTGAAGATGCCTTATTTTGTACACGGCGGCGGCCTCCCGCCTTAGAAACAGTGCCAACCATTTCATTGTATTTTTGTTATATTTTATATCATGTGCAATATCTCCCGATCTTGTGTTCCAAGATTTTCAGTGCTGTTAAATTAAAGGAAATTTTGGGAATATTTCTTGTCAGGCTCATTTATTAACTGCCTTTGTTCATACCTACCAACATATTCTCTTGACGCTACACTACCATTCCGCAAGTCTCTCAATTATGAGATCATTTTGAGAATCAAGATGCTAGAGCATATGGTAGTCTAGTAGTGTGTACAGATATCCTTATTCTTACATGTATTCCTTCTCTTCTTCTTCCTCGACATGTTATTCTCCTTTTAGTCTGCAGTTCAAGTTACATCCATGGTGTTATCTATCACCTTGACTACACTGGTTGAGTTGATATATTTCATGAAAGATCTCCATGTTCAAAATGGCGTATGGTTTACATGTATGGTACTTGGTAGGGCTTGTTGTTATAAAAAGAATGGAAACTTGAGCATTGTGATTTTTCATGGGTGAAAGTCAAGTAAAGAAGAGGACAAACAATTCTACTTTACATTATTGGTCAAATTCTTGAATTGTACAATTTTTACATTTGGGTGATTTGCACTGTAATTAGTGGGTATTCAAATAAATAAATGCCTAGAAATTAGAGAGAAATGATATTACAAGCTTATGTCAATCTTCAGATATAGATTATACATGTGTTAAAATCAAAGCAAATTCTTAAGGTTGTAGGCTCAGAATTCTAATTAATTATGTGGGCCATCATGAATTATACATTTCTGAAATGCATATTGAAGGAGAAAAAAAGCCATTCATGATATCACATTTCTTAAACGCTACAAACTTACCAATAGAGGGAACAACAAATGATTACAGTGTATGTGAATCAATTATGAGTTGATACCTCTGTCACTGCATTTAGCTCCTAATATATGTAGCGTTGATATCAGTGATTGAAGTAAAAGTAATACAACAATTGAATCTTGTGGCAAACATGCATTGCAAACAAGTCCAGGCCTCTACAGATATTGGTATAATTGTTCAAGATTTCATTTTTACCCATAAAAATCTCGTTGCCCGGAGTTTTCATTAACATTTTTTTTTTACTACATTGTTTGTTTCAAATGCATTTTCAATGATGTATTTTTAATTTAGACATAGCGTACACCTCATGTTGGTAGAAGCTCATGTTTGGGTTAATTGGCAATGAATACCACAAGGGGAATTATTTAATTGCAGAAAAATGCTATAACACAAGTGAGACAAATGGAAAATATTTTTGCTAAGTCTGGACCTTTCCTATTGTGTGAATTCTGCTAAGTACTGTAAAAATGGTCAATTACCCATCTTGGCAAGTGACTTTGAGAAATGGTTTCCCACACAACATTTTCACTTGCCCTGGGCAAGTAGGCAAGTCGGTTTGAAGAGCCCTGGGGGTGTTTCATCAAGATTTGTTGCAGAGACAGAGAGAACATGGCGCCCTCTTACGATGATGTGTGACTAAATCTTCGATAAGCTTTTCTGAAGACTTTTGGCTCAATTATTACAACTAATATGAACTTGTAAGTACCAGAACTGTGATTTATTATTAAC